>JAPMOQ010042736.1:581800-593654 GCA_026543055.1 Argiope trifasciata
ATTTATTGTTAACATCATTAAAATTAGATTTTAATGATGTATTTCAGATTTAGAAAAGTGTAATTATTGATTTATTAAATCAGTGACAATTTTAGCTGTCTTATAGTTTATATTATTAAAATTTATATCAAATCTAATGGCAAAGTGATTTGTACATTATTAGGAATCTTGAGAAAAATTTGGTAATGAATTCTGAGGCATTAATTTTTTCTTCTTATATTCATTTTTATAAATTATACAACTAAGAAAAAAGATCATGTACTAAAATATAAATTCAAGAAAAACTTGAGGGCTTCTATTTTGAAGCCATTTATTATCTCAAAGTTTATTAGCATTTCTTTATTAGACCACCAAAAGATGTTTATTATGATTATGAAGCAGAAGAGAGAGATATGAAAGCTGCCGATAATAATGCCAAAAAACAGAATCGCCAAGGTGAGTTATTATTTTTTTTCTAGAATTTTTCACTCTATAAATTAAATAGTAAAAGTTATAGTTAAAAATAAACACATTAAAAAAAACTTAAAATTAATCATTTAAAACAATTCTAGAACTGTGCTTTGTAAAAATGAAATGAAAGTATATAAATAATTGTTATACAATTTTAATTGAAAATTTATTTGCAATATCATATCTTTTATTGAAAGGTCTTGAAACCTATTTAATTGTCTATCTATAATAAGTGTCGAGTTTCATTATGGATTTGTGTTGTACAAAATTGTAAATAAATTATTTTATTGCTAGTTTTTCAATAATAAAAAGCAGTTGGATTGCATAAATTATTGGAGGATTTTATTTAAAAGTCATTTTGTTGTAGATATCTAAACTTTAGATGAAGTGTATTATGTGATAAATTTATGTAAAAAATTATCTTTATAATTATTTCTTTATTTCATATTACAGTGTATCTTAAGAGGGTTATAGTTCATCCATCTTTTAAGAATGTCAGTTTCAAAGAGGCAGAAAAATTGCTTGAAACAATGGACCAAGGAGATGTCATAATAAGACCTAGCAGTAAAGTAAGTATCTCATTTAGAGATATAAAAATGAGTTTCTAAACAAATATTTAATTAGGTTTTTTAAATTTCTTTCAAAAATATTTTACATTTATAATATTTTTTTCTCTCCTCCAAAATTAGGGCACCAATCATTTAACTGTAACATGGAAAGTTACAGACGGAATAAATAATCATATTGATGTAAAAGAAGAAGGCAAAGAAAATGATTTCAGTCTTGGTCATTCATTAATAATTGGAGATGAGGTAACTAATTTATTGAATGTTATTTATTTACTGTTGAATTGGGAGTGGGTGGATAAAGAGGCATAAATAGTTAGAAATGAACTATTTTATTTTTTGTTTATTGTGTATAAAACGTGTGCATCTATATATGTATGTTTCACATTTCCTCATGAACAACTGGATTGATTTCAACCAAAACTCTAATGTCTATTATTTTAAAACGAGGGATGTTACTGTGAACTTTCCAAAGATCAAAAGTTATTTAAATCAGGGCTTCAAACCGGAACTGAACCGAAAACCGGAAAAAAACGTTATTTTGGTCGGAACGAAAACCGGAACTGAACCGAAAAAAATATCGGTTTATTTCGGTTCGATATATCTTTCAGTCATTTTGTTACTGTTACCAACTTATCAATATTTTCTAATTTAACGTCAACTTTATAATTATCATTACATGTATACTGCTTCTCGATTTCCTATTTTGATATTCACTAGTATTTTTCTGTTTTGCATGAAACTACTTGTAGAAGACATATTTAATTCAGTTGATTAAACTAGAAGTATAGATGATTTTTTAAGAAAAATATCGTTATATTTTATTTTTCACATCTCAGCATGCGATCATCCACGGATGTTTGTATAGACTGTTTAGATCAGGGAGGAGTAAATAGACAGGAGAGGCCCTAAGTGATGTAGCTATCAAATCTTCTGCGCATCAAATGGGTGTTTGGTAATGGCGGTGATTCAAATGTTTCATAATAGTAGTATTTCATTAGGCGATTTTTACATCAATCATTGATGTCATCATCCATCTGGGTGTTTGCGCAGAACGAGCATAAAACAGCTGCCTCATTCTCTCTCATAGCCGAAAGCCGGTAAGGTGTCTCCTGTATCTTTACTCCTCCCTGGTTTAGATACTGAACTGAAAACCGTAATTTTTGTTTGAGCGAAAACCGGAACTGAACCGATATTAATTTTTTAGTTGAACCGGAACGAAAACCGGAACAAAAAAAATTTCGGTTCGAAGCCCTGATTTAAATATCAGTTAAGTAGAAATTACTGAAAATCTCCTGTTTTTGTATTGTAATTTCAGAGAAAAAAATCTTACACAAAGTATTTTAATACCATCTGTAAATTCAAAATGTTATCAATTCAATTGTATTAATTTCATTTTGTCTTAACATTTCTTCCAATGTTCATTAATTTAAAATTTGAGAGATTAAAATGAACCAAAATTTATTGCAGCTGAGTAATTCAAAAACTGATCTTTTTACCAGAATTTTTTTAAAATATCTAATAATGAATTGAACATATGTAAAAGAAAGTGGTAATCAATAATTCGAATAGAATAATACAGTTGCTTGCAGTAACTTTATATTTTATAAATAACATTTGTGTAACAACAGTAGACAATATTTGGCCTTTTCCTTTAAAAAATTCTGAGTAACTGAAAAAAAAACACATTTATGCCAGAATTTGAAAAACGTTTATACCATCATAAAATTAAAAATTTTACTTTTTTTCATTTATTAATTTTTAGAAAATGTAAGGCAAACATTTTTAAAATAAGGAAATTAGTAGGTACTCCTTTGCTTTACAGCATTAAGATTAAACTATTTTAGCAGCATTAAAAAAAAAATCTTTAATTTTATTATGTCTTTTGTTAGTGTTTTGATTAGTCTTAAAGAAGGTGATTAAACTGTGCTTCAAACATAACTTACGTCTATAGCTAAATTGAAAACAACTTTTCTCATGTCTGTGAATAAAACTTGCAGTACAAATGGAGATTATTAAACTATTAGAGGTTTTTAAAATCATTTGATTCACTGTACTTCTGATTTTAATTAAAAGCAAGTATTGAAGATTTTAGATGGTAAAAAGTTTTTGCATACTATTATAATATAAATAAAAGTCATTGTGGCTATGTATGTGTGTTCCTCATCCCTACCTAAACAACTGTGCTGAATTCAAAAAAACTTTGCACACTTATATTATTTAACACAAAAGGATGTCAACAGTTTAAAGTACAAAAATTGAATAACTTTTCAATTAATGAGATGTTAATAAAAAATTTTCCATGAGAACTTAAAAAAAAACTTGACCAGAATAAAAAATTACACCATATTAACAGTTGAAAGTTTTATTTCCAATAATACCAATTTTGATATTTTTGGAACAATGCTTTTATGAGAGAGTATGTGAAAAAGTTTTTGAGTGATGACTTTTGCTGATATCATTTATAAATATGCTATCATCATTTTTAAAAAATGAAAATAATGCTTTAATTTTTTTATTATTTGTATTTCCTTTCATACCTCAGAATTATTTTCAACTCCTAATAGTGACAAGGTTTTTATACTTCCTTTTTAAAACTTAGTTTATGTAAATTATTTTAATTTTATAGTCTTTTGAAGACTTGGATGAAATCATTGCTAGACATATTCAACCTATGGCTGGCTATGCTAGAGATTTATTGAACTTTAGATACTGTGTTAATGCTGATGGTGGCAAGAGGAAAGAGATGGAGAAATTGCTCTTCAATGAAAGGAAGAAAAATCAAAGTAAAATTCATTACTTTGTTGCTGCATCTGCTGAATTTCCCGGAAAATTCATACTCTCTTATTTGCCTCGTACTACAGTAAGTCAGATATCTTTATTACATTATTTGCATTCATAATTTTTCTTTGATTGAAGTTATTATAAAATTTATCACATATTTTACAGTTAGAATTTAATTTTCTAGGTTCGACATGAAATGATAACTGTTACACCAGAAGGTTTAAAATACAGGAATAGAATTTTCCGATCTGTTAATTCATTGTTTCGCTGGTTTAAAGAACATTTTAGAGATCCCACACCTGGGACACCATCAATGTCTGTTAGGACACCAATGGGACAATCTTCATACATTGGAAATACTCCCAGCATTAATCTTGCTAGTACGTATTTTTTTAATTTATATTAGATTTTGTAATAAAATATAAAATTTTCATATATTCATGTAGAAAAAAGTTATTTTCTAAGATTTTGATTATTATTTTGTAGTAATTGAATAGATTGATGAATATTTTATGTTTACTTAAATTTGAAGTATCTTCATTTTTGAATTTATTTGTTTAATTTTAAAGATACATAATAAAATCATTAGATTTAGCTTAGATTTAAAGATATTAACCCTGGATCAGAAGAATGACTTGCTTGAATGTGTCAAAAGAAAGTGTGATACAATATTAATAACCCTGAACAATGTATTTTTAATTTAGTAATTACATTTTTCAGTCTGTCTTAATTAAAAGATTTTTAATGGTTAATTTATTTTGTCCTAATCTTCAGCTGAAATTATTATTTGTTAAAAAAAAAAATGGAATATAAATATATGTATACGAATGATTCTGTTTACCATCCAGGATCAGGTAGGTGAAAATGATGACTTATGTTAAAAGTAGATTACTCAAATGATTAATTGAAACTTTATATTTCTTTTAAAGTACTTAAAATAATTTGTCATAAAGTCGATTTGAAAAAATTCAAAAAAGTCAAAAGAGAAAGCTATATTTCTTAATTAGATTATTCAGGCCATTAGTCTACTTTTCTAAATATTTAAGTAAAGGAAAAAAAATTGAGAAGAAATATTTTGTTTAAAATTCAATTATTATAATTTACTGCCTGTTTTAGCTTTGGATCCACAAGCTATTCAAAGAGCTGCTGCCAATTTGCCAAGTCATGTGTTCAGTGCTTTATCTCAAGTGGCTGGTCAGACTCCTGGAGCATTTCAAGGTGCTAATGCTTATGGTCCTGGATATAGTGGTGGTTTCAACTATCAAGTAAGTAAAACCATTCTAATGATATGTATCTTAATCATAATTTGTATAAATTATTCAACCATAATTGAAATTTACCGCTTCTGTTTAACTTCCCTGTAAAGTTTAGATTTATATGTCTGAATAATTCTTATTTATCTCCCATGTTCTCTCTCACTCTCTCTCTTTCTTTATATATACATAGTTATTAGTCAATGAATATGAAGCTATCACTGGAAAATTGAAATATTTCAGCCAAAATTAAACTTTTGAGAATATAAAATGGTAAGAGAAAATAAAAGTTTAAATATTAAGGTTAAAGGGTTTTTTATTATTAAGAATTACATTTTAATTTTATTACTATGCTTACTTTATTTCTTTCTAAATTATAACTTTGATAAGCATTAATAACTGCCTTTGGCTGCTGGCATCTTTCTAAAAACATTGTAATATATATATAATTTATAATAATACAATGATTATGTATTTTCTTCCTTATTTATTTTCAAGCAATGAGCATCAGTAAGAGAAAAAATTAAATGTCATTTTACCTAAAAATAATTAGTCTTATACTACTTATTACTACTAGTTCTTTTTGATGGAAAAGTGACATATATTTTCATTGCAATTTGTATTTAGTTGTATTCCAATTTTTTTTAAAAAGCCACCTAAATCAGTAACATTGCAAATATAAGTTAATATTAAAATAATCACTTATGGTATTATTGTAGAAGAAGAAACTACATTTACAGACTCTTTGTTAACAGCACACCATAATTAGATTGATACTTATACAATCTTGATACTTATACAATCAGCAAATTATTTTCATATTAAATAAAAGAAGGTTTATTATTTTAAAATTATTCATTTATTCAGACATTTTTTTATATTTGAAAGTACTGCCTAAAAATGAGTGATAAGCATTTGCCATTTGTTAGGATTAATGCAAATCATCAAAGTTAAAACCCCATTAAAAATTTATACTTGAAATTTAGTATATATTTTAGAGGAAAAAGAAATTAGACCTAATTCAATTAATAATATTACATAATTGTGCATTTGCAGCCTTATACTCCTTCACAGCCTGTGGCTACTCCTATGGCCATTACACCATCTTACCATGCTGTTCCAACTCCAGCTCATTCTCAAGTGCCGACGCCAAGGTATTCTCAGACGCCACAACAGAACTGGAATCATCCAGCTGCACAGACTCCTTCTCGCTCGACACCAAAGTATGTTCACTTTTACATTTGCAATATTTTGCCAATCTTGAAATGGTTCATTATGCTTCTAATTTGAAGAAAAGGTGTTTAGCCTTTTTTAAATTAAAATAACTGTTGTTGATGCACAATATGATCTAAATACAATGGAACTTTGCATAATTCATTTATAAATCCTACTCTTAATGCAAAATATTTTTTTGTAAGAATCCATGTAAATAGAATAATGTTATGGGGGAGGAGAGGGAGCTCATTTCAATTTATAATAACTACATAATAATTTATATATTTTTTAAATAAGAAAGTTGTTTATTGACTCTTGGGCTACTCTTAAAAACTTGGTACAAATGAGGCACATTAAATGCATAGCTACGCTCTTATTAGGATGATGCTTCTTGGTAATTTTCCAAGCTTTCATTTTTTGCCATATTTTACTAGAAGGTTATCATTTTACATAAGTCAGAAGTAATTTCATAACTTATTTTATCATTGATTTTTTTTTTCTGTAGAGAGATGAATGCATAAATACTTATTAAATATTGCAGTCCTTAGGAATTCATTATATACTTTTAAATTCAACGATGATATCTTTGGCCATGGTTTTCTCTAGCATATAATGAGAAGCTTATTCTGTACTATAATTTTAAAAAAGAATCTACAATAATCATTGATATATTCAGTATTTGCCATTAATATAGTAAGATTTTTGATTATTTTCTCCATCTCCTGTTTTATTTTAAATGTGCATAAATAGTTGAAGTAAAGGTGGAGGAATCAATCAATAAATAAATCAGTCATGAATATTTTTATTTCTAGCATCTATTATGGTAAGTATTGGAAATTTCAAGGCAATATATTGAATAAGCAGGTTACATATCTGATCTGTGATGTGCTGAACAAGGTGTGATAATGTTATTTTATATAAGCAATCAAATATTCAATATCCTTTGATCTTAAGTTTAAGTAGTAATTATTACATTGCTTCTCAGTTAATTTCTTTTATTAGGAAAATAGAGAAATGATTACCTTAGACTATTTCTTGAGCTAGAATGATACTCAGTTTTCATATCTTATTTGTGAATCTTTCTAATGCTATATTTACTTTCAAGATGAAGCAATTAGAAAAATATTGTAAGGATACTTATAAATCCCTGCCTGATCCAAAGTTCAGATTCTATTGAATAATTTTCAGGATATTTCAATCTGATGGACATATGTAACAAATATAAACTTTCCTAGAAAATTTATATTATTGTTTGTTGTTCTACTTAATTTTAACTTTTTTTTTGTTTTGAAAAATTAGGGTCATTTGTTCATTATAAGATTAATAAATATATATATTTTTTAATGTCTATTTCAGAAGTGCTGGTGTTACTACGCAAGATTGGAAAAGAATGGCTGAACAATGGGCCAAGAAAAGTCAGGAATCTATGAATAGAGGTCAGAGTACTCCAAGGACACCGATGAGAGGATCACCTAGTCCAATGGTGATTGAATCAACACCTGCAGATGCCACGCCTCTTATTGATGAGTTTTAGTTAAAGTGAGAGGAAGAAAGGAATTTTCTTCCAAAAACAAAAGAGACTATTCTTCCAAGAATTTTGTATATAGCTTCCAACAAATATTTCCTTGAAATGAAATAGTTATGTTTACATTTATTTATTTTATGTATAGATAAAGATGCACTATTTTTTTATGAATTTCAAAACTACAGCAGATAAGGATTAGTTACCAATAAAATTTTGCACTACATATGACATTATAATTTGTTGCATGAATTTGGAAAAATGAAAGTCTAAATAAGTTCATTCTCACTTTTAAAAGCTCCCTGCTCTCAAGGAAATAAACATATTTTTTAAATAACAGGCAATATTGCACTGATATATGTTTAAAAAAAGTTGCTTGTAAATAACTTTCTCTTTTCAATTCTTTAAAATAAATTGTCCATTGCTCATTTATAAAATCATGTTTTGTTTAAATAAAAATATTTATAAAAAACTTATTGTTGTCCAATATTATTTATAACTAGGTTGCACTGAATTTTAGTGTTCCATTGAAAAACCAAATATTGACTCATTCCTATTTATAATTTTCTTTAATATTGTTTATTTTTAGAAAAATTGCAATAGTTCATAACTTTAAATGATTGCAATTGTCTTATTAGCACCATATTATAAAATACATAGTTTTCTCTGACAGATATGATGATCAGTTACAAAGATGAAGGAATCATGTTACCTGGATATATCACATGTGAACATCAATAGCTTTATCAATTATCTGAAAGAAATCAATTACAGTTTAAAATATCCTTCAGCTATACACATATACTTCAGTGAAACTGATTCTAGCATATGTTGCATTACAAAGTTATAAGCTTTAAATTGATTTTTGAAAAACTGCATTATAATTTTTTTTTCACAGACCTGATTAAATTTTCAGCTTGCTGTTTACAAATAATTTTACTGATTAAGTAATTTTTAAGGAAAGTACTTCAGTCATCAGGAAAAAAATTCATATTCCCTATAGTATTTTTAAGAATCTGTGAAATTAATGTTGAGAATTCATTTAAATGTAAAATATAGAAATGCACAGCTCAACAATAATTAAATATTGTATTTAACAAATAACAATTGTAGAATGATAATAATTTAAAGAACGTAATTATTACTACATTGTATTAAGTTAAATCCAATTGTACTTATACCATCACATAATGTTATTGTTATGTCTTTATGTTAATTAAAAGACAATTACATTTAATTATAGTAACAAAGGTCAAACCAAAGGTGTTGCAGACATTAAAATATTTATAACTGCTAAAAAAATACTTAAATTACATTAAATTCTGATTTTCTTTAAAACTCCTATATTAACTTTAAAAAATTTAGAAGCGAAAAACAATCTTACATTTTCAGGTACTTTCCAGGAGTAGAAAAGAAAAAGTAAGTGTTCTATGGTTTGTAGAAGCATAAAGAAACCACCAGCAATATAGCCCTGCATCCAAAATCTGTAATTAAAAACATCAAAAATGCTAGATATATCTAAAAATCATAAATGTTTAATTAAATCAATAAAGTAAGCAAAGATAAATTTCCAAAACATGCAATAAAAATAGACATTTTTTTTTGTCAGTTTTGTTTAAATTAAATAAAACCATTTCTATGAGTGAACAACCTTAGAAATAAAGCAACATATTTACTTTTTGAAATAATAAATTTCCATAACTGAAATCCTGTTAGTTTCTCATTACAATCATATCAATGCACTAAATAACATTCAGGGAAGAGATAATAACAGTTTTGTTGAATATGTATTAGCTTTATATATTTTTATTTGGAATTAATTTTATTCTTTATATTACAGTTTTAAGAATCATTATTTTTTAAAATCTCAGATATCAATTCTTAATATCTGAGATTATAATTGTTATATATATATATATATATATATATATATTTGAACCGTAAAAATTAAATATGATAAAATGAAAAATATTTTTGCATAAGCCTCGAATTATTTAGCTGCAAATAAAAAATGCTCTAATCTAATGAAATAGTAATAAATAATGATTTTTTTATCATCCAAGACATCTAGGTATAAGTAATGTAATATTTTTTTATCTTGTAAGGACAACCATCATGAAATTTTTTTTTAAATCTACAAATCTCTATAGATACATGACTTTTCTTTTAATTTTTCACTTATATAAATAACTAAACAGTTACATTTAAATTCATAAGTACAATGATTATATATATAATATAGTTATATATATATATATCAATAATGAATATAAACAAATAATACATTAAGGGAAATGAAATTCTCCATCTTAATGTTTTACATATCATGTTTATATATGGGCATATTAGAATTTCATATAAAAAGATTGTTTTTAATAATGAAATAAATGTTACTGTTAATTATATCACACTGTTGCATGCTTTTTTTAAATAAAATTAAAGCATAATTGTTTAAAATTAAATAACCACTTAATTTAGTAAGTATTTTTTACAAATTGTCAAATGAAATTGCTTTCATGAAAAAAATGCAACTTCTCTAGTAACATGAGTAAAGATGCTGTTTAAATTCTTCAAAATTTTAAGAATTATTATAGAAAATTATTTACTTAAAATTATTATAACATTTGAATATAGTAATTTATCAAAAGATATGAAATTATACTTTTTTAATCTACAAGAAAGACTATCCACTGGTTCCTTCATGATAAGATTGTAAACTTTTTCAACTCGTCTAGCTACATCTGTCCACTGATACATCTTTGATAGCATCTTGTGGGCAGTATCAGGAGAAACAACCTTATTACAGGCTCTGTCTTGCATGGCTTGTTCCAGGCCTGCTATCAAACCTATATCAATGATAAAAATGGAAACTATTTATTTACAAATTGGAGAAGTCTTTCATTGAAGACACTGTCACAATCCTAACAACATGTATGCATTTCAATGTAAAGAAGAAATTCAATAATTTAAATACAAAATGAAAATTTCTTTTTTGTTATAAAATCTTCCCTAAGAGAATGTTGATTACTAGTCACTTAAAACTATGTTCTGTTTAAATATATTATTTATACGCCTAAATTATGTTTATGAAAACTTACCTTACCATAAAATATTAAAAGTAGCTGCACTTATCTATAAATTGAACTGTCATTAATCAAGCCCAAATAATTATTTCTTCTTTCCAATTTATCATTTTTTCAAAAAAGAAACATTTCCCTTTAATTTAATTGTTCAGTTTTCGTTTAGTTATACTTAAGTCCCATTCCAAAGGGGTCCAGGAGGGCTGTTTTGGAAAGGATCTTGTACTTTTGAGCCATAGCTAGATGACGAGGATAACACCTAAGATGGAGCTTCCTATTTAAACTTATGCCCCATATCAACAGAAGAATATTAACCCTGGTGAGTTTAACATGCATTAAATCCACTTTTAAAGCGAATTTTTGATGAAATCAGATTTTGGACCTTACATTCTCCAACTCCAAACCATCACGTCATTGCAGCCCTCTATGCTTATAAAGAGTGTAATCATAATTTGAAATTTAATTTTATGCATGTTGTTACTTATCAGATGTTTACTAATTTGATTAAAATATAATATGCTTAAAAGTTTTAACTAATTAAAAAGTTATCTTTTCAGTTCTTCAAAACAATATTAACTTTCATTTTTCAAACATATATAGTATAATTAAATGTTAAATCAGTAAATAACTGATTTATCTCAATTCCTTGTATCTAAAGCTTGACTATTACAATTTTTATTCTCAAATATATTTTTTTTAAAATAGCAATGATATATATATAGTACACTGAAGTTACTCATAGCATCAATTTTTGAATAAAGATAATCTTATTCTTTTTCGCAATATCTTTGTTTTTCAATTTAAAAAAAAAAATCAGTTCTCTTTTACTAATTTGGAAAAAAGAATGTCAATGGAGTTTTTTCTTTTATATTTTATATAAATATAATAATACAGAAGTAATCTGCACAGGGAGTATTGGATGAAAAGTTCTACAGGTTTATAGTAAATAATAATGATGTTATAGTAAATAATAATGATGTTATA
>JAPMOQ010042736.1:593664-619623 GCA_026543055.1 Argiope trifasciata
TTATAGTAAATAATAATGATGTTATAGTAAATAATAATGATGTTATATTTTATATGAAACATAAGTAACAAAACACAGATGAAATATGTATAAGTATAGTACTTACAGATATCAATAAAACACAAACTGCACATTGTTACTAAACGATCACAATAGCACAACATATTCAGAGATAAGTCACTGAGTATTAACACGCCAAAGGAAATTTAAAAGGAAAAAAAGACTTATTCAAAGCTAATAAAGATTTTTTTTTTTTGCAAATTAATTTCTTTTACATGTAAAAAAGAATGGTAAGATTTTTTTTTCATGTGTATTGCTTTTTCACACATCATACATATTTCTTTTTGTAAAAGGATTATGTTAATTTCGTTATTTAATAGGATTATGCATAATCTTTACTTCTAGTTTAGATTATTTAGAGTAAATTCTGATTGTAGATAAATTGGCTAGTCAACACATTCACAAAAAATTCTGTTAAAACACTTCACAAAAAAGACAAAATTACATGTTCTGTAAAAGATTTATTGTAATCTATTCTGAAAGTCTATGAAAAATATAGAATACGAGGATTTATAGCAAACTTTTCACACATATAATTAGAATGGGAAAGGAAACCAAAATGAAAAAAAAATCTGAGATGAGCAGTGACAGTAAATATTTAGAGACATATTTTAACTGAACAACTGCTTAGAGGAAGTTGGGAAAAAGTGGAAGTATATACAGTTTGATTAAAAAGATCATTTTTCCCAGTTGCCAAAAAATAAATCTATATATAAAAAAAATTATTTGAATTCTAAAATATTAAAACTAATATATGTATTTACACTGATATATTATAATCCTTATTAAGTAAAAAACAGTTATTTACTATATACAAGAATATTACTTATTCTTTAAGCTGATTATATTTTTATTTTACTTGGCAGGTGTATATAAAGTTAGTTCCTGTACTATATTTCTTGATTATTTCATTATAATCTATCATAATTGTTAAATCTTCTTATTTGCAAGTCAGAAAATAATTATTCATTTTTCTCTATTATAAGCATATTAAATTATAAGTTACAATATATATTTTAAAATTTACTAATAAAAATTAAATTTATGATTTACAAGCTGATAAGTTTAAAAATCAGTTGAAAAGTGAAATTAAATTTATCTGAAAAAAATATATGGAAGTTTTTAATTTGTAATGCCTAAGGCCACAAAATGCTTAATCTGGTAATGTAAAAATCTATGAACAAATTTTAGAGTAAAATTCTGAAGAATTTCATTTATAATTATTTTCTGTTTTACAAAGTTAATTTTTATCTTTTTATTTTTTTAAGTATTTTTCCAAACATCATAATTAAAGTTACAATAACAATTTATATATTTTTTGGAGGAGGGAGAGGATCTCTAGAATAAATCAATTACATTTTAGAAACATCTGCAATAATTCTACGATCACTTGTGCATGAATTATATTCTATTCCATTCAACAAATTTATATTTCAGAGGATGGTACAAAATGTCGTAACAACAACAAAACTATAATTTAAAGCTGTAAAAAAGAGTAATTAATTAAACTATTGTCATAAATATTAATAAATTAAATAATAACAAATTTTGATCAATTGAAATAATTAAAGATTTTTTCAACCTTCTACAGTGGGTTCTGTCAGCCATACAAGATTTGGTGGCAAAACTTCAGGAACTCCTCCAACAGATGTAGTTACAACTTGCAACCTAAAATATAAAGAAGAAATTATACAAAATTTCCATACAGTACCATATTTCCTATACAATCAAAATGTACATTTTTCTTTACTGAAGAGCTTTTTACTAAGGAGTTCCTTGCACGTACCTTTTTTTCATTTCTTTAGATTTCAACTGAATAGACCTTTATTTTACACTTCAACGAAACAGTATTATGTTTCCTTGTAAGCTTTTCAAAGTAATTATAACATAAAAAGCAGTGAATGGGAACAATCAAGAAAAATAGTTATCACTATCACAGTTAACAAAATATCAGTTGAGGACATATAATCAGTTAAAGAATTTAGTTCAGCTTTTTCTTTGAGCCAGTTTCCATCATTATTATATTCATCTCCTACAAATTACAAATATTCATATCCAAAAGTCAACTATTCTTTTAACCATCCATTATTTCATTCATCTTGAGTTTTTATTTCTAATCAGCATATTCTACGCTAATTTATGCAGCGATGTTGGCATTTGGATTGGTAAATTGCATGAGTTACTGATGCAACACTGCTTATATGTACATTAGTGCTAAAAAAAACTAGTTAGAATAATCTGATACTTAAAACCAGGGCATTCAAGAAATTTTTCTCAATTTTTGAGATTTAATTTTCCAATTCTAAATTAATGAAGTTTTAGCTTTTAGAAAGCTAAATTTGAAAACTTGCTTTGAATAATTGCTAGCTATTTTTTTTAATTCCAAAAAGAATAATTTTATTTATTAAAAAAAATGTATTATTAAAAGGAGAAAAAATCTTTACTCTAGAAATTGATTTTATTTCACCATCTAAAGCTTAATATTCATGACCATGATATGTCATATTAATTGAGTGATCACACTCCAAAAGATCGCCATGCTTATATTATTCCATTTTATGTCAGAACTGGCATGGTATGGAGTGGAAAATTGGATATCCATAACGTTTTAATACCAAATACTCCAATTTCATCAAATAGTTTTGAATAAGTTTTCAGTGAATTTGAATAAGTAAGGAAGAAAAAACTGGGGGGGGGGGGTGAATTCTTACAAAATATTCACTAAAAGAAATTAGAATGAAACCAGTTTGGACTGCACATGAGTGACAAGCTTAAATTAATGGACAAAAAATGGTAATGCCATTATTCTATTAGTAGGCAGTGAGTAATTGTGAATGACCACATTTTAAAAGGTAGAGTGCCATTATCTTGTTTCTAATCCCCAGTTTTAAGAACCAATTTCATCTCATTTTTACTCTAAAAGCATTTCATTCTTCATCATCATTTAGTCTATTCATCAAATTTAACTGACTAGTCTCCACTCTATTTAGAGAAAGTACAGATACTGATTTGCTCCTTCAGTAATTTTAGTCAATCAGATAAGAGTAAGTGTACTCAACTTCAACATAAGTTTTACACCCAGAAAAATATTGAGATAAATAAATTCAGGTAAAATCCTATTTTAGCTCACCTCTGGCGACTTTTTCAAAATCTCGCCAATTTTTTGAAATCTCGCAAATTGAAAGTATTTGAATTAAAAGGTTAAAAAAAAGAATTCTTACCTTTTGCCAAAAAATTCTTATTATTCGCCAAAAGTGGGCTAAAATACGATAGACCCTAAATTCATACACATATGTTTCTTGATACAAATATTTTGCTTTAGATATATAGATTGCAAGAACTATTTATATTTAATTGTAATCAGACTAATTTGGAAATCATAAAGATTTCCAAATTTTCCTCTTCTATTAGCAGAATAAAACTAATTATTCATAAAAACAGTTATTTACCCGCAACAAGCAGCTTCTAAAATTGCCATGCAAAATGCTTCTGTGAGAGAAGCATTCAAAAAGATATCGCCTTTAATTAACACCTATAAAAATAAGATTCATCAATTTACTTAATACAGAAAATAGATATAAAGCATTAAAATGAAATTCAATAATGCAATGGAATATCTACAGTAACAAAATATATTTAACAGATATATACATCACATCTTAAAGTGCTTAATAAGGATGAAATCAATATAATACTTTTATTCAGATAAAGCTAGCGAATTTATTTATGGATTTAATTGTCTACATTTAATAAGTTTTCTTTTGCTCACTTAAATCTGCATGCAAAAGTATTTCTATGATACTAGCTATCTTTGACCAGTTTGTTTACAAGGAATAAAGGCTGTGCTTAATTTCATTTGCAGCTCTTATTAGATATGCAAGATTAACTAAAAAAAGTATTTAAACCTCAAATAATCAAACATTTAAGCAATATTATTTCATGCTTCTCTTGTTCTATTCATAGTGTATATCAAAGATATCCGAAGAACAAGGGACAAAAGTAGACTCCATGGTCAGATGGTAGTATGTGGGTCACAACAAACTTCTTAGCAATCTAGTAGCCATAATAGTATATAGACTAATTCTTACTAAAAAAATATTTATGTTCATTTGAAAAAGTCTTCGTTATATGTAATTACTAATTATGAATCACGTCATTCATTTATGATTTATAAAGTCATGTAGCATTGGTTTTCATGATAAATGATGATAGATCTTGATTTTCTAAACTCTAAATTATATTTTTCTGTATGATATATGATTGAAGGTTTAAAATTTGAAGATACAGCTTCTCATTATTAAACTAGAATAATCAATAGCAAGTTCATTATATTTACAGCTCAGTTATTTTAAATTTAAATTACTAAATCTGATTTTTTTAAAAAGAAAGAATAAAAATATAAATGAACTAATGTACCTCTCGAACATTTTCATGATTGACCGAACCCAGGAGAGTGACTCTTTCTTGCAACTGATATCGCTCCCTTACTTCTTCTAAAACTATTCTTTTTGGGCCATCTCCCCCTTTAATTTAACAAAATAAATTAAATAATTAAATAAAAACGAAATAAAGTTGAGATAATTGAAAAAAACAAACAAAAATAATGTAATTAATTTTTAAATTCAGTTTTTAAAATGCAAAGGATGCCAATAATAACTTTTGTGTTAAAGAACAAATTCTTGTAGCAATTAATGAAATATAAAGCAATATCAGACTTTTTATGACATCATGAATAATTAAATTTTAACCTTTTTTTAATTTTCAAGTATTTGAAATGCAAAAGTGGGAAATATTATAAAATAATCAAAATATTTGAGATTTTGATGAATCTTCTAGTATATAAAAGAGCCATTTGTGAAATTTCTGTCTAACTGTAAACATAACTTAAATATATAATGCACTAAATGAAATAAAATTTAAAAACATTGCATAAAAATTATAAATATGTTGCTTAAAATTATCTAACAATATCTCCCAGAAGATGGAGGGGGTTATAATATTATTATTGTAAGTGCTTCACTACTCATATTTCTAGCTTTCCAGAAAATTATTTTAAGAATTTTTGTTTGAATGCTATTATGTTAATTAAATGAGTACTGCTCAACCTTTTTTTTTTCTTCTTTTTTGCAAAAAAAAAAAAAATTATTTTTAAAATATCATGGCGATTTGGTTGTTAATTTCATAAAGAGATTTTTTAAAATCCTTTCCCCCCCCCCTTTTTTTGGGTGGTATTTATCTCTAAGATAGGAAGATGTTTAACTAATAATGTACTTTAACTATGTCTCATAAAGGAGAAACTTATTTTCTGGTGAGAGCTTCACATTTTCGATAATAAGGAGTAGTTTCACTTTATATTTTTATTTCAAAGATGTTCTGCAAAACAAAATATTTGTCAAGAATGAGACCTATGTAATTAGTTTGGATGTTCCAAAATATTAGCCTTAGTCTTAATTATTTAAAAAAAAATTAGAATAGCAAGTACATAAGATAAACAGATTGACATTTATCAAAGTTCATTTTTCTTATCTCCATCCTCTCATGAAAAGTCATTTATCAAATTGATTAATGATTTTTCATTATTCATTTAATTAATATTTTATTTGACTTGTTGCTGAAATTAAATGCTTCTTACAAAGGTCAATACCATTAATAACAGAGGCCTTAGAAGGTGCAAGATCCAAATGGAGACAATATTGGTCAAAGCTTATTTCTAAGAATGTAAGGATTTACAGTTGAGAAAATACAAAGACGATGTTTTTCCACTAATTTTTCCATGTACTTACAAGATTTTTGTAAAGCTTTTCACATTATACAGAATTTAAAGTACTGTAATAATTTATCATATATTTACCTATAAGAAAATTAACATTTGAATGACGAGAACAAATTACTGGGATAATGCCAGCCAGCAAATCTATTCCCTTTCTGTACACAAGTCTGCTTATTACAACAACTGTAACTATAAAAACATAATAAATTGAATTACATTGTTTTTATGATAGGCACAATAGTGTGTTCTCAGAAACAAATGAAATAAAAGAAATTTTTAAAGATTTATACAGCACTAGGTGAAAAATTATATAATATATTATAATTTTTGTTACTAATAAAAAATAGTGAACAATCAATAAATCATCATTTGAACTTTCAAATAATACTATACAATCTTTATATCTCTCATCTCCAGGCACTTTTTTATACATGTCGAAGTGCTAAAGACAAGCAATAAAATGGCCAAAATATTCTATACTCTCAAAAAGTACAACACAGAAACTAATAAACTTTTCAGATAATATGTATTAAATAATGTATATAAAGAGTAATTTAATGTCACAGAAGGAGTCTTTTTTAAACTAACATTTTGTGAATTATATATAAATCTACAGTAATGAGCACATTTACAAATTGCTACTCAACAGATTTGTAGCTACAAACACTTATATCCAAGAATTGGACAAGGAATTACAATAACAGAAATGATTAAAATGCAGCTGGCTTCCTAGCACCTTTAAATAAACTGAATAGGATTGATTTATATTGAAAGGAAGAAATAGCACTTTAATTTATGATTGGCTATAGCTTACAAGTTATGTTATTAAAAAATATTATTCCAAACTCTTAATTAAGCTAATTAAATTAATTTATAGAAAGAGATAATCATGGTTAATTGAAACGAAGTCCAACACAAGCACATGACATATTTTTTAAAACAAATATATGATGCATTATTTTTTTAAAGATAAAAATTAAAAATATTTCACATTTCAATAGAAATAATACAAAATGTCTTAATTTGTTTAAAAAATGAGCAATATATAAAAGGAAACAAATTCCACAAACACACATAATATATACATTAAAAAGATGACATTATAAATGGTAAAAAAAGTAATAATTCCTTAAAAAGAACAGAAAATTAAAAAGTATCACAAAAAAATTCAACATAGATTTAAAACTATTTTGGAAATTATAAGATTTAAAGAGTAAAGTAAATTGCTGGCAATTTAAAAAACTGTATGCTATATACATATATTTTACAAATATGCATGAGATAATAAAAACTTACTAGTTGATTGTAAAGGCTTATTAAAGTCAGGTTTAAAAATGGCAGTATCCACTGCATTAGGAATAACTGATATTACATCAGGTTGGACATTAGCTCTCAAAGCTGTGTTTTCTTTCCTAAATTTAAATATCCATAAAATGGTTTTATTTGAAATACTGTTACAAGAGAGATAAGTAAAATTAATTTTTTTGAAATCGATAATAAAATGAATTAATAACTTAGATTTAAAAGATTTGTTTATAAAGTAATCAAATAACAGATTATAAATAGACTGAATGGTGGTCACACAATTAGTAACAAATATATTTACAAAACTTTATGTTACATTATCTTGTAGTTCGGACTTATTTCTTGTATAATTTTATACATTTTTTTCCACCTTACAACTTCATAAAGCATTATATCATTACATATCTTTTTATAAAACACTATAAGGATTTTTAAAAATGCAATATAGTATTTAAATTGATATTAATGTTATTTGCTTCTTAGAACTGCATAATATTGCATTAAACTTATGTAATTAAGTTTAACTGTTGTATAATCTGAATTCATGCATTAATAAAAGTCATATTTACTCAGAGCTTCACTAAGGCACAGGCATACAGAGCATTCGTCCCCTACATCAGAGGGGAGGGGGGGGGGAGAGGAACTCAAATAGAATATTTTATGTTCCCTTCTTTAATGAACTTTTTTTAAACAAAATAGTAAAATGTAAAATCCTTCAGTTTTATGTTAGCCTCTTCCTTAATCTATTGTATGAACACACAAAAAAATCTATATTAGATAAATCCATGGCTTTCTATGGTGGAATTCAGCTAAATTTTTGCAATTAAAATGGACAAATTTGGCCAATCAATCTGTATTTTTACATATCACAAAATGCATATAAAAATATGAGCTTTTGATTGTGCATAAAGTTCAGTTCTTCATAACTAAAGTAATGAAGTAGAGGGAAAAAATTAAACTAAGTTGGTCTTTGTATTCACTATGTTTTTTCCCTCCTTTATCAAAGAATTTTAATAGATTTTATCCTCCTTTAATAGATATTCTGGAAATATTCACAACTTCAGACTGCCTGCAAATTTAATTTTAATAAAAGGATTTCAAATTCTTCATCAAAGGCTATTTAAATGAATTTTTAAATTTAATTTATGATACAATGCTTTAAATCGTTTTGTTATTTGATCTATCAAAATAAATACAGAGATCTCAAGGGTGTATGTATGTATATATATACAACCATAAAATTATTAAAACAATTAAAACCCATTTCCTGGTCAACAAAAATTTTAACGAAACCAACAAGGTCGAAATCGAAATTAAAACTCAATTCAGAATTAAACACTAAAAGTTCACAAAATGAAAGGTAAATGAAATAGAACTAATTAATGAAACAAATACAAATTAATATAATTTATAAAATTATGTAAACGAAACAAAAACGGCACTAATTATGGAAAAAAAAGTAAAAATTATTGTAGATTCAAACAAGTTTAATAAGTTATTTTGTTAATATATATATATATATAAATATATATATATAAGCCATGAAATATATACCCCTCTTTTTTATATTTATCAAGAATTTATTCCTCAGTTCATTTAGAATTGCAATGTCAATGCTATCGGAAACATCAAAGAAGATTATCAAAAATATCCTTTCACAAGTTAATTTATTCAGAACCTGCGATTTATATCAATTTAATCATGGAATAAATGAAGATATAAATATAAGTTGACAATCAAATATAACTTAAAGGTAAGAATCTGTACAGGTAAAATGCATCACAAACTAAATAAATATAAAGAAAACAGAATTCGTAAGATTTAAAAATACAAATATAAGTGAGTAGCATAATAACTAATAAAATATAGATGAGTAGCATAATGAGTAATTAATATACTTATATTAATGCTGTTAATGTCAAAATATATTCCATTAAAACAAAAGAGATGTTCAAAATATTACATGAAAATAAATAAAAATATTGCAAAATTCAAAATTTATAAATAATTAGATTTGAGAGCTTTAGATAAAGGTACTCGCTCTTTTTTACTGGCAACTAAAAAGCACACAGAAATTTTTTTGGGCCTAATTATAAAAATATAAATGCACGCACACACACATACAGATGCACACATACATATATAAACAGACTAAAGACAACTTCCTATAATTTAGCTTAAGAAAAAAATTCCCCAAATTTTTTTGTTTATACACAAG
This sequence comes from Argiope trifasciata, assembly GCA_026543055.1. NCBI lineage: Eukaryota > Metazoa > Arthropoda > Arachnida > Araneae > Araneidae > Argiope > Argiope trifasciata. The sequence goes on from JAPMOQ010042736.1 coordinate 603,018, forward strand.
ATTACAACTAAAGCTTTGGTCTAGCAGAAAAGTCAAAATAGTAATATTTAAAAAATACTTACCCAGTGTGTGAAACACATATAACATGATTACAAACACTAAGTGTCATTTGAAGAAGCTTATTAGTGATAATCGCACTCGCATCAGCAAATCCAAATAATGAATGGTCGGTGAAAACAGTTTTGAGCCCCATTGTTTTTGCATGAAGCATTGCTTCATGAGCTAAGGCAGAAAAAGCCTCAAAGGGAAGAAAAGAGGAAAATAAGAAAAAAAAAATTATTAAACAATAGGTTTTTAAATATAAGAAAGATTATATTATGATTAAAGTTTGTTAGAAATATTACAGACATATTAAATTCTAAAAATTAATCGTCCTCAGATTGCTATTTGCAGTATTCAATTAAATTTTAAATAATTCTATAAAAATTACATATTTGTTACTTTTGGTACTTTACAAGCTTGATGACAGAAAGCTGTCAGCAATTTAAGACTAGATTAGCATCCATTGTTTTTTGAATGACGTAAACTAGGACCAAGAATTTAAAAAAAATATTAATAACTTATATAAAATTAATAGCTAGTCAATTAAAAAACTAAAATTCTAGTTTTAATGAAAATAATGCAGGAAATAATATGTTGTATTTTATGATAGAAATACTTCATACTAAGAATATTATGCTTAAAATAATGCCCCCTCCATATTTTCATATATTGATAAATTAAATTAAAACTTACAGAATGTCCATGAACAATTGATATTTTTTCTCTGAGTAGAATATATCTCACTAAAGGAAAAGTCGTAAATAAAGTAGGTAAAGTGCACTGATTGTAAACAACCCAAACTGGTATATAATAAACCTTTAAAAGAACAGATAACTTTAAAAAAATTGACAACATCAAAAAATCATTAAAATTAAAACTTAAGAGGCATTTTTAATGCATTCAAAATATTAAAAAAAAAGAAAAATAAATAAATAAAATAATAAAAGCTTACTTTTGTAATAATAAAAGACAATGTCATAATATATTAGATAGGTGAATAGTTTATGATCATATTAACAAAACATGCAAAAACTAGGTAAACTTTGAAATGTAACACACTAATTACTACACGATATAAAATATTTCTCTTAGGTGTCTCTATTCATAACTTCAGTTTATATAATAGTTTGAAGACACTATTTTGTTGAAAATGCAATGAATTTCCAAAACACAAGATATCCACAGAGTAATATAATATGTAACTAAGACCTTTAACTAAAGGAAATCAACTAAAATGGATGATAAATTTTAATAATATTTAAAAGAACAGATTGATTTTGATAGAAGTCAAAATTTGTACCCAATAAACTATTTAAAAATATATCCACTTTCCCTTTCTGTAGTAAGAAGTGCATTTATTTTTACTGTAAGTACAATAGCCTTTTAAATGCACAATACTTAGCATTCTCAAATTCATTTTAATATATGCTCTCTAATAATAATTTAAACATTTTATATCTGATTCTGTAATATAAGCAGTAATACAGATGCTTTCAATCAACAACATTTTTACTATACAGTCTCTATACTTGTCTGAGTGAACAATGTTTCTGAATGTATAAATTTGAATTAATATTGTATTTTAAACAGTTAGCGATAGTGCTACTTTCATTTTGTTAACTGACTTTTTTCTAAAAAGGGAAATTTTACTTTGTATCATGAATTCTTATCAATATACTTCTTTTTTCTTTTAAATAAAAGTAAGAATTTTTTTAAAAATCCAATTTTCCAATAAAATTATTACTTTAGAATTTATATGTTAATTATGCTATGCATTAATGCTTACACAAGAAATTAAATTTTTAATAAATCCAAAATCAGATAAAAAATTAAATTCAATAATTAATTCAGGTACTTTTTCATTATACCAGCGCAAATCTCGCTAAGCCGACTTTTTGGCAACCGCACACAGTCGCCATTTTGGCGCAGGTGACAAAATGACCGCGACTTTCTTTAAAAATGTAGCGGCAAAAGGCACCGCCGGCGATATTCCGTTTGGTGTTAGTTTCATCATTATTGGTGATTTTTCACAGGCACCAGCATAATGGGAAAATACTTTAATTCAGTTAATGAATTGATTTAGACAATATATCACATTCTGAAAAAACTTTTCAATAACAACAGAAATAACACAAATATTTTTTTACCTTTAATCCATTTGTTAAATAGCGAATGCCCTTTCTATTTCCATATGCATGAGTTATTATTATTACTTTATGACCTTTTTTAAGAAGGCACAAGGAAAGTTGATAGATATGACTCTCTACTCCTCCAGTGTTTGGATAAAAGAAATCGGACACCATGCTAAAATATCAATAAAAATCATGTAACATATTAGTAGGATAATATGATAATTTTCACATTTATTTTTTTTTAAATCAGTTAGAGACAATTTTTATTTTTAGCATTTTAAGATAATTTACAAAGTACTTTTCATTGGTATTGCATAGTTGTAGATATTATCAAAAATATGTACTGGCTTTCATTTTACATAAGTAAATATAAAGTACTCAGATAATTGCAAAATTTTCTTTCATAAGAATGAGAGGACCACACAATTCAGGTTAAAGTGGAAGTAATTAAAATAAATCTTGTATAATTATTTGAAATAGCACATTAAATATATGAGACAAAGAAGCAAGAACAGTAATATAAAAGAAGCTAAGAAATTAGTAAAATAATAAAAAGCTGTCTTTTCAATCTCATCCGCTTTTGAAAAGATTTTAATTTCTGGACGCAATTTCTCTTATATGAAATCCAAATAAAAATGCATCGGCAAATTATAACCCATAAAAATTTAAAAGCATTTCAAGTTTCTTTATATTTTCGAAGAAAAAATGGTATATTATGAATAATACTTTAAGAGAGCATATATCAGTTTCTTTCATTCGCATGTGAATTATATTAAAAATAATGAATTAAGCCCATTTTTGAGAAAATGTGTTCAATTATAAATACATGCACACACATTCCTCAATGTTTAAGAAGGAATATTCTTAAATGAAGTGAACAATTCAATTATATTAAATTAAAATTATTATATAGGAAATAAAATATATTTGAAAAAGATAGAAGAATTTCGAATTTATTGTACCATATACGATGTTTTGATTTTTGCATTTTGGAAACAATTCTCCTTTCAATTATTTAATGGTTAATTGTTGTGACGGAAATCAAAACCACGGAACGACTGTATTCTGCAGACCGCACATTACTTTGTTTGTGTTTGAAATTTTCAGTCAAGCATGCAGTGAATAAATACGACATCACAAATGAATACACTTCCTGTGGCTGACTCATAAGTTGCTTTTCATTTTCGAAATAAGGTTTCGGATGAATAACAAGGCAAAAATAAAGGTATTTTTTAAATGTGGTCTGACTGAAATTCTTACGAAAAATTGTCTATAATAATAATAATAAAATAATATTTTTCATAGTAAAATAAAAATAATTTTTCGCAGTCTGTTTTCGGAGTCGGGTTACCATGGTAGCATCACAGTAGAAGCAGACGCTGTGAAGTGTTTATCCATTATGTAATGAATCTCGATTCTCAATCTAATTTATTATCATATGCAGAAAATGGTAAGCATCATCTTGAAAATTCTTTTAATTTTTTTCTTGTTTATATATGTTAACAGCATATAATGTTTTCGTATTTTATGACGTGATCCCGTTTTATTTACTTTAAATTATGAAAGTGGATTTTTTTTTTTTTGACAAAAATAAATTTAAGTGAAGATTTTTTGTTTTCCTTTCAGGATCGAGTTTACCAAAGTGACATAAGAAATGATGTTGAAAATAATTCGTTTGCTTCTATACCCATTTCAAAATCTCTGGAAGAAAGAACATTAAAAGATTATCCTTTAGTTTGTATTAAATGTGCATTATATATATATTTAGTTAAATAGATAACATCAAATGCATTAATTATTTTTATAAACTTCGAATATAAAGATTAATTTCATTATCTGATTTTAGCTTGTAGAGTGTAAGTAAAACTATTTAGAGGAAGAAAAAAAAATGTTTTCTTTTAGTTTTCCATTGATTTAAAATTGTTGCTTCAGTATTTAAATAATTTAATATTTATGATGCTTAGCTCAGAAGTTGAATCTGAAGTTTTTATAATTACAAATATATTAATGTCAGCTTTTGTTTTTAATAGCTTGTCTTTTGACAAATATAAATAATTGTGGATTCAAGAAAGAAATATTAATATAAGAAATCAGATTGATTTTGTTTGCAATATCACACATTTTTTTTATCGCACCATCAAACTCTTATATATGAAAGGCATTGTGATTAAAAGCCTTTAATTATTTTAGAATGGTTTTTCTCTCTTCTGTAATCAGATAAAATAATAACAAACTATAATTAATTTCTTAATTACATTTAGTGAATTTGTTTTATATAAATATTTTTAAAAAGTCTATCATAATTAAATATATGTATAATCGGAATATATTAATTTATGAACATGTTAAAAGGAAATAACCAATGAAAAAATTAATTATTGATAAAAAAAAAGTCACTTGTGAAAGAAATATTAATAACAAGCCTACATGTGTCAGAAAAAATACCAGCCACCTTTAGATTGTTTAATAATATTGAAAAATATTTTGATCTACTGGATATTAGAAGCTGGAAATCTGTATTACTGGAACTGTATTACTTAACAGAAAAACTGAACAGAGATTACAACTATGAATTACATATGTATGAAATACATTTTTAAAATTTTAAAAGAATGACATACATGTAAGAATATAACATTATTTAAGTTTAAAAGATCTAAATACTTTTTTAGAAAATTAAAATATTATTAATGACATATTTAAAATATATACAAAATAAATAAAATATATATAAACATATATATAAAACATATATAAAATATATATAGTGGTACTATAAATTTACCAAAATGGTCAATGCTTGTTTTAAGCTGTAGTACCAAAGAAAAATAGTGTTGAAATGTAAATTTTTTATAATATAGAGATTTTTTTTTCATTTCCTAGAATAATTTATAGTTAATAATTAGAGATTTTTAGCAGGTACTTCATTATCTTCAATCTTTCATTGTGCTTATGTCTTATGGAGAGAGAGAGAAAAAGAAAATTAAAATATTATTATTATCCATGTATTATTATTAAGATGAATTTATTTTTTAAATTTATTATAGATGAATTTAGTATGTGAATTTATTATTACCTTAGTTTAATCCAAGATATAAACCTATAAATATTGCTAAAAAATCATTATATAAAAGTATGTAACATTTTCTTTATATTTTAAAATTTTGCTTTGTTTGAAAAGAGTTAGTAAAATGAGAAGAACATTACTATACCTGAAAAAATAGTTATCATTCACAGGTTAAATTGTACTTCATGATTTAGCATATAGTATAAATTATTTTTATCATTAATTTAAAAAGTGAATTAAATATGCATTGTAATGGTTGTATCATTGAAACTTTTGAAAGATATTTAAAGTTTCTGCAACTAAATATGCAAGTTTCATTACAGCCATATGACAGCAATAGTACACCAAATAAAGAAACCCATTTTTCTTATCAAGTTCGCACAGCATGCCGCAAAATTAACAGTTCCAAATGTGATGCGTGAGTATATATATTTTTTATTTACTTTATGTGAATTTATATATTTCTCATGAATATTATGTTTAAGAAAAAGCATATTTGAACAGTGTGAAGTCAATTCTGTTTTTATCTCACATTGTATTTTATATCCTTAACATCAGTAAAAAAATAGTGCCTTATTCAGAATAAAACAGATTAATTGATGACTGATTAATGATGATTAATTGATTACAATTTTTTGTTACTCTTTTGTACTTATTTATTTTTTCAGATTCTTTATTATAAAAATAATGTTCAGCTTTTTAAAAAATTAGATACTCTAATAATAAATGTAATAAAGTTGAAGTTATAATTCTGATAAATTTTTTGTAAATAAATCATTATTTATCATTAGCTTTTGTCAAAAATTAATAAAAGTCAAAAGTATGAATTGGCAATATTATAAAATTAAAAATTTGGACCCAGTCACTTTTACTTAATGGATGGTAATATTAAGAAAAAGGATTTTTTAAAATCGGAATTCATTTTAATCCATTAATTATTTTAATCCATTGTTATTTATATAAAAAATATTGTTAATTTTGATCAGATCAGATGTAGTATTTTTTGCTATTTTCACCTTTTCAACATACATGATTCTAATATTAATTCATATTCTTTATGAAGTACTGTCTTGGTTTTTTAAATTATCGGTATATTTACTTTTGGTATTAAGTGTAATTAAAAGCAGTGTAGCAGTTTTATATATGAATTAGTAATTAATTGCATCAATAATTGTTTTAAATTTTAATAATATTGTGTATTAACATTTTTTGGTTAAGAGATTTATGAACTTTTCACAACATTATCTTTTTAAGGCTCAGGTTAACCAAAGTCATTGTTGTTGGTGATGTTGCTGTCGGTAAGACATGCCTTGTGAGACGGTAATTAGTATTTGCTATCTTTCTATATTTACTTAATATATTGATACTGAAGATTTTAATTGGATATGCATTTCGAAGGTTTTTGCTTTAACTCTAAAATTTTTCTGCTATGTTGTTTGCTATTTTTGTTATATTTTGTGTATTATTTAACTAATGAATATATAAAATAGAAATTTTTAGCTCTTTTTAAATTTTTACTTGTAGATTAAAAATAAATATATATAACATGTTGTTTGTTAAAATATTTTCTTTAATTTTTTAAGATTTTGTGTTCAAGCATTTGAAACAAGCTACAAAGCTACAATTGGTGTAGATTTTGAAGCTGAGAAATTTTATATTTTAGATGTTCCATACATTTTGCAAATGTAAGTAAAATTCATCCTTATCTATCTATTTATTTTTGGAAACATTAAAAACATTGTCTTTACATCATTTTGGATATGAACTACTGTCAAGAAAATTAATTTTTTTAATGGTAGAATATAATTCTATTTTCAATTTCTATAATCAAATATTGAAACAATTTCTTAGATGGGAAACTTTTCTTGTATATTTTTTCCATAAAATTGTGTTATAATATTTTTTATTCTTTTATTTATTTTTGTGAATATATATAAATTTGTGACACACAATCATTTCTATATTTTTCTTTTACTTTTGGAGAATATTTGAATATATATTTATAACTTAAAAATTATTTATCGAAAAGTGTATAGGAATGATACTTACCACGTTAAATACAATATTTTAAATTGTATTAAATGCAGCAAAGTTTTGTATTTTTAGTGAATTTTCAAGCTTTTGTAAAATTAAATTCTAAATAATTTCATATTATGCTTTATAGAGATCAATAACTTAGAAAACATGAAGTTTCTGTGATATAAATTGTTAAAAAAAGTCTATCTAGTTAATCTTTGTTTTTTGAAAAAATAATTTAATAACTGTTAATCTAAGAATATACAAAAATTGGTACAAAGATATCATTAGTATTTAGCAAATGGAAAATATAAGTGTGGTGAATCTTTTTTTTTGGATGGGGTGGGTGGGTGGAGGATCTAATTAAATTTATCAATTCTGTTTTTTTAAATCAAAATTCCAGCATTAGAATAATACATTATGCATTTTTATTCTGCTTCAAAAGAAAACTGAGATATTTTATTCTTATTATATTCTACCAATTCTTATTATAACAGAGGAGTTATTCCATTATTTTATTTTCAGAATTATCATCATCAATTAAAATTGTAATCTTTCTAAAAAAAGTGCTATGACATTACACATCAAATCAAAATCTCCATTTAATGGCAAATGTTATTTGACATTTCCTTCCCTCTTGCAAATTCTTCTTTGATTTAAAACTAAATTTTATGTTTAATGTAGATGGGACACAGCTGGGCAAGAAAAGTTCAAATGCATTGCATCATCTTATTACAGAGGTGCTAGAGGTATTCAATAAATTTTATACATTGATCTTGATTGTACAATATAAATATACAACAATCTAGAGATAATATTCTGCAGTATATCATTTCTAGTATAGCAAAATGATTGTAAGCACTTTTTCTATTAACATGATTTTGAATTTTTTCTTTCTCATTTAAAGCTGTTTGAATCTGTTCTGTTTTTTAATTACAATTTTTATAATTTATATTTCTAAAGAATTCACTTACCCATAAAGTTATAATCTTGAATTCTCATTACTATGATTATAGTATGTCATTTTTAGTATGTAGTATTTTATGTCATAATTAATTGTAACTATGTCTTCCATTTTTATGAAATTCGTTTTATTTGTTTAAAAATTTTGTATATTTCATGCATATTTTATTAGTGATAGTAATAGAAAAAATTTAAAATGCACTGTTAAAATTTTATACAATATTTTGATTTCACCCAGTATTCAGACTATATGTCTGTATATTGTATAAATTTAGTGATGTAAAGTTTAAAAACATTCTAATATTATGTATAAATGCTGTAGTTGTGATCTTGGTATTTGACTTCTCACACATATCATCCCTGTACAATATTCCTAAATGGCTTGATGATACTTTAAAATCAACAGATAATCCTTTTCTGTTTCTGGTTGGGACAAAGAAAGATATGGTTGTAAGTTTTTTTCTACATTATTAATAGTTTAATTTTTTCATTAAATAATATGTAATGTTTATTAACAGCTGAAAGTTAGCATTATTTTAGAAAAAAATTTAAACCCTAAAAATTTGGTTTTAGGATTAGCATAACAATCTTTTATTATTATTATTATTATTATTTTTGAAAAAAAGAAATGTTGTTGTCGAGCAATGCATTCTCTTTCATTAAATTAAATATTGTACTATTTTTAATTTGAACTTATTTATTAAATATTTACTGATGAAAAATTTAATACAGATAATAAAATTTCTTTGATTACTGTAAATGTTGAGTTAAATATTCTCTTTTCAATAAAATTTTATGCTTAAATAGCTATTGAATTTATGTATTAATTTTTGAATAGCACACATATAAATAAATTTTTCTTTTATATTCTTTAAAACAGTATTCATTCCCTCGTTAGATTACAAAACCATTAATCTTTTTTTTATTTTAAATTGATTCCTTTGCATATAATTCTAAATGTTAAAAATGTAGCAATCTTGAACCTCATAATTTGTTTCTAATGATCACCAGTTTAAGTTGAAAGTAAAATTCCAAAAGCAGTTTATTTTCTTTCAGCTTTAAAAATTATACAATTCTTTTTTCTTTTATAAAATTGTTTTAAAAATATTATGAAATGTTTTTTAAACAAATCTTTTAATTATCGCCCTGCTGATTAAAAAAAACAATATTGTCAATTAAAGATGGGCTGTAAAATGATTAGTAGGAAATTTCTTTTAAAATAAATGGTAAATAAATTATTATGATGATTCTTAGAAAATTCCCTAAAATATATTTTAAGCATGTTGTTAGCAAAAAATTTTATAACAAAAACTGCATTTTTAAAAAACATTTTTCTATCTTTAAAGAGATTTTTAGATAAAAGGCAAATTTTCATAATCTTTCTAATAATTTCAGCTTTACAATAACAAGTAATGGCATATATATATTCCCCCCCATTGTTATTAAAATTAGGACATTGTGCAATAAAATCATTTGCAGCTGTTGGTTCTGTATCAAATTCTTTGAAATCATATAAATAAATAAAAAAAATATTTTATTTTGCTTTTGAGTAATTTTCAGAATGTATGCCAATATATGAGAAATAAATTTTATATTTTGTTGACATCTTTTAAAATAATTAATGTAGAATTGAATTAATTATGATTTTTTTTAATGCAACAGACCAATTCAGCATATAAATTAACTGAAAATGAAGCTGTAAAGCTGGCTAAAGCAATTGGTGCTGAGTATTGTCCTGTATCATCTAAAACAGGTGAATAATGTCTTTGGAAGTTTTATTGTCTTTTAAATATAGATTTTTTTATATGATTTGTATTATCATTTCAAATTTGATAATTTCTTTCAAATGTAATGTGTGAGAATAATTTATATGAAAAATTATTTTTTTACAAATAACTTTTTGTTTATTTAAACAAAAAAAGTGCATAATTTTTTATTCTTATTTTCTAAATTGAAGATTGAAAGTGATGAACAAGGTAAATGCCAAAAATATTTTGATACTGCTTTTCCTCTTAAGGTTTCAAATTAACATTATCGATATTGTGAAAAATATGAAAAGTGCAAGGTAGTTTTGTAAGTAGTAAAAAACTATATCTAAAGATGCTGTTAATGCGGCATTTGTGTGCATTGATCAAATAATTTCGGAATACTTTTTATCATGGAAATTTGCTACTTCTTAGACTTTACTCTTATCTAATTAAAATACAATTTAGAAATATATTTTCAAACATGCATATTGGATGTCCATGCATTTATTTTCAATAAAATTTTAAAGAATTAAAAATTACTGTGAGACACTCTCTAAGGAGGAATAGGAAGCATAAGACATAATTATGGTTGTGAAGTTTTAATTAAAGTCAGTAATTTTATGGTCGCTCATGTCATTCAATATTATATATTTTTGGTGATTTTTATGGCAGATTTTTTTTGTTAAAAAGAGATAATTAATCATTCTGAAGTAATTTATATTTTTATGTTACTAGGTGAAAATGTTGAGAGACTTTTTAGACGAATTGCAGTTTTGACTTTCTGTGAAGATATTTTAAAAGAAACAACTGATCATGATGAGGTGAAAATATCTGAGAATTTTGTCAGTAAGTGAATTTTTTTCTGTAATTGAAGCATAATTTTGCAAATAAAGTAGAATAAATAAAGTTTGTAAAATAAAGTGGTTTATCTTTTTTTATATATATTTAGGAATAATTAAACCATGATTATAGACATTATATCTGTTGTTAAAAAAATATAGAAATAAAGTGAAAAACATATAAATATCAACTTTCTTTTTGTTTCTGTAAAAAAAAAAAAACAAAAAAAACGTAACATTATAATATTTTTAAGCAATAAATTTTGTATTTTCCACTCATTTTAATAAGACTTTCTGTTTTGTTGTTTGAATAACTAATCATTGATAATAGAAATAACATTTGTAGATAAAACATGCAGACATAAAGTGAAAAACATATAAACATCAGCTTTCTTTTTCTTTCTATAAAAAAGGCAGTAATGCTAATATTATATTATTTTTTAAACTATAAAGTATCCATTTAATTTTATATTTTCCTTTCACTTCAATAAAAGTTTATGTTTTGTTGCTTTGATCAGGTTGACATTTTAGGCTCCGGTGCAATTTAGGTAAATTTTCAAAGTTTTCATTTTTTTGTGGTAATGAATTAAAATTCTGTGAGAAACTTTCAAAGTAATATTTTGACATGCAACGAGAAGCAATAGATTAAAAATTTATGGATGCCTTTAAAGTACAGTAAAAGCTCCTTATTCGCTCTTCCTTCATTCACGTTTTCACTATTCGAGGGAAAAAAAAAAAAGCGACCCAATTCCTATATTTGCAGCTAAAAATTTCTTTATTCGCGGTTCTAATAAGTACATACATAATAATAAAGGGATTCCAATAGGTATCCAACCCAATATCATACGTAAATACCATCAAATGGACTAGTAAAAAAAGTAAAATAGATCTTATTACAACTTTGTCTAAAGTATGTTGTTAAATGAAAACTGCAAACATAGCCGAAATCACGATTGGAATAGGACGAGATGGGTTCGAAAAGATAGAATCAAGTGACATTCAGAAATTGCTTGAATCGCAAGATGAAGATCTGACTGAAACTGACTTGGAGGAAATGTTAAATTCATAGCCCATTGAAGAGGAGGCTTCAACAAGCACTGGAAACGTGACATTTCATTTGAATAATCTTAGTGAAGGTTTAAGAAGGGCAAATGAGCTTTGCGATTTCTTTATGAACATTGATCCGTCTGTGGAACGAAGTCTTATTTTTAAGAGGCAAATTGCTAATGAGACTGCTGTGTATCAGTCTGAATTGAAGGAACTTTTAAAAACTGCCAAGCAAGAGAAAATTAAAAAATTCTTCAAACCATTGCCTAAGCCTTAAGATAATTAATCAAAATGTTCAAAAACTTTAATTAAATTGAGATATATATATATTTATTTGTTTTGTCACTTAGGAACATATTCCCTATAATCCCATATAAATTACCATTCCGTATTCACGGTTTCTGTATTCGCGGCATTTTTATGGAACATATACCCCGCGAATAAAGTGCTTTTACTGTATCACATTTAAAAAAAAAATAATATTATTACTGACCTATTATCTAAATTTAAATATGGAAACGCCCCTTTACCAGAAAATAAGAAATATCACATAATGTAATCACATCATATTAATCAAAATTTGTATTCAAGATAATTTTATCAGGAGGAATCTATTCACGATTACTTAATGTTGCCATGGAAAATTTAATGATTTTAAAAATGTAAATAATCCTTTATGCATATTTTTGGCAGATAATTTCTTAATATTAATTATTATCTTTAAATGGATAATTTTAGTTTTCATTTATGATGATAGAAAGCAAAATAAAGCTGGGTTGCTTTTTTCTTCTTCTTTTGTTTTCTTGATTGTTCGATAAAACATAGCTATTAAGATTTATTTTTAATATTTAATAATTTTTATTATTTATTATATAATAATAAATAAATAGTAAATAAATTAATAATTTAAAAATAATTTTTTTAAATAAAATGAATAAACTAATATAACAATTTCAGTAAGTTAGTATTTAATTTTAGTAATCAATAGTATGCAACACTTGGCATAAACAATTATGCAATAAAGCTTCAAATTAATCAAAGCAAATTGGGATTTTATATATTTTTAACACTATGTAAATGGGAAATTTCAGGAACCTGAGAAAAGTAATTATCAATGAATTTGACTGAAAAAAACGGAATTAGCCAATCTTCATAGTAATTGTTTATATGTTGTAACAATTTTTAATTGGATATTAAGGGTATTATATACATATTAACCATTTTATCTTCTTTTCTTTTAGAGTTTACTAAGGAAAATAAAGGCACTAAAAAGAAAAAAGAGAACTGCATGTCAGGATGTAGTTGATGTCATTGTGTCAAATCAAAAGTTAATATTTTATGGTGGTGCTATGGCATTATAATAGATAACGTACTTAGTGGATTTTTAGTCAAATATTTTTTGTGTGAAACAGTATTTTCAGGTATTATTCTAGCTGATATAGTTTAGTATTAGAAAGTGTTTCAGAACACAGCATTTGTTTTATATTTTTGTTGTTATTTGTTGTGTGAAAAAATTAATATTACAATTAAATGCATTGTCTATTTTTAAAAATGTAACTTTACCTATGAATTTGAGAAGAAATTAACTATTATAAATCTTTTAGAAATACTTTAATTCATAAGAGCTTTTAACAACAAAAATGTAGATTTTTTTTTCTTTACTTTGTATTTTGCCTTATTTAGCTGCCGATTTTAGTTTTTAGTTTTAAAACTTCAGGATTTCAAATTAAGACTTGTTCCTTATATTTTTAACCCTTTATTTACTGAATTATGTCGCCATCAATTTTTCAACTTCATTTTTGCACCAGTCGTTTAGTTTCCTTGCAAAATAATCCCAGGGAACCCAAGAAAAAAATGTAATTAACAGAAATATCTTAATTAGTTTAATTATTAATTTAAAATTTTTAATTCCTACTTTTAGCTTGTATTAACTTCATGTTATTCGGGTTACATTCCCTGTGTTCTTTAGAATACCATCGGCAAAAATAGTGTTATAGTAAAGATATAAGCTAGATTTAAATGGTACTTTTAAGTACCATCAGTAAATAAAGGGTTAATGCATTTTGACATGTATAATCACAAGTTAGGATTGCATTTTTTAATCTATGTTAAAAAAACAGTTGAAATGTTTGGAGTAATGCATTTAATTATATAAAATACAAAAGAAGCCGTTTTTTAATACTATATAAATTAAATGCTTTAAGTATACATGACATTCTTTTACATGTTTAGAATTCATTTTTCAAAAACTATTCACAATTACTATAATTCTTTTTAGATAATGCTAAGCAATAAAGATTATCTGTGATAATAGGGTATGAAATTGTTATCAAGCATATATGTGTATTTTATATATATATTTTTTCAGTAGAGTTCATCCATAATTCTCTTATATATGATAGCTATTTCCTTTTTTTTTTTAAAAAAAAGGAAAAAAAAAAGATTCAACTATATTTTTATTAACTGTGCAAAACATCCATTTTCATTGGAAAATTAGGCAAAATGAATGTAAACAGTGAAGTGGATTTTCTTTTATTTTTAAAAAATCTCAATCATTTAAATATGTAGGTTCTCTGATTTTATTAAAGTAACAAAATTTTATTTCAAATGTATAAGTTGCTTTTTTCACTCAGAATAAAAGGCATATTTCTTAAAATTCTTAAATAATTTTGTTCTGGGTTATGAATTCAATGTTTTATTTGCTGTTAATAAAACATTTCATTTTGTGCATATTTAGAGAATTGATATATTTTTCTAGTCATTATGAAACCACATATGAAATATTTAATAAAAGTTCGTATGGATATAAAATATATTGTAAGCATTTGAACTAAAATTATTGAATATATTTATTCAATATTATTTAAATATATTTTTATATTGAAAAATATGCATATTTTTGAAACTTGTGATTAAAAAAATGTTGCATGGGAGGAAAAAAAGCACTTGTGATTTTTCAGCACTGTCAGGTGAATTTTTTTTTTTTTTTTTTTTTTTATTGTTGGACCAAATAATTTTAAACATTCTAATAATTTATTATTACAATTTTATATCTACATTTTTTATAATATTTTGAAGATTCGATTATCCAGCAAATACAGATTTATGATTACTTAAATAATAATAAATAACATATTAAATCAAATAAAAATGAAGGAAATATTTCCAGATAATATAAAAGTATTATAACAATGTTCATATATTGATGAATCGACTAACTGAGAATTCATTAAGTTATGAGGATTAATATAAATCTTTGTTATTTCGTTGAAATTTCTAAATAAAATTAAAGTTTAATACTGTAGTTGATCTTGACATGTAGATAATATATCTGAGATTAATACTTTATATTTAATACACATTTACTGAGAACTATTTTTTATAGACATTATACATAGACAAATTTAAATGTATGAAGTATTTTGGATTCATTCATTTAAATACTACTCATTTCATAGTAGTTTTGTATATTTAAATTGTACTTTAAATTTCATACATACTTCCTTGTTGTCATCATCATTAATTTGGTTTTTCTGTTCCTCAGTGCATTAATACCCACATGCTCCTCCTTCACCATATAAAGGTTATCTTGTATTCAAATCACAATACCATTTTCCTTTAATGAAGTTAATCATTCTCAAAAGCAACTTTCATTTATTTTTATATTAGTTTAATAATATTTATATTCAACTAATATTCTTAAATGTTGTCCTCATTAAGTGAAATTGCCTCTTAAAATATATATCTGAATTGCGAAGGCAAAATTAGCTAGGGTAATCGAATCTTAGACATTGTGCATTGTTTGTATATAAGTTGTATTCCAAGTACTCTTCAATACTATTGGATTATTGCATATTTATTTTTGTTAATTTCCTTGGCAGTTACAATATTGTATTATCTAGTCAATTTGATTGCAGTTTTTAGCTATGCTGTCTTTTATATTTCTTCTGTTATCCAAAGATTTTTATAATTTGTTGTTCATATTTTTCAAGGAATAAATAACAGTGCAATTTCTGATATACTTACTTTTTCTTTCATTTTCTCTCTTAATTATAACTCAAACATCACACTTTTTCTTTTTGAGCACATACATGCACTCTAATATACTTAATATTTTTATTTTACATAAAGCTTGTCTAGTTAATATGCATGTTTAATTTTATCTTATTTTTGTTGGAATGTGGTAAACTATACATTTTATATGAACTTTTTTTTATGAATACATATTTTATTTTAATAAATAATACAAGTTTTTAAGTGAGACATATCTATGAATGATTATTCATTAAAATATCTTACTAATTGTTATCATTTATGTATATATATATAACTATACAATATTTTTGTAGTTGTTTATTGTAATAAAATATTGATTAAAAATCAGGCTGAGTAATTATACATTTTAATATAAAATATACTCTTGCTCACAAATGAATTAATATAATATTTGAAAAAAAAAACTATAAAATTATTTTAACTAAACTATTTTTCCTGTTTTGAAGTATATTTTAAATGCCTTTTTTATGTGACTTGTGCTATTCTGATTTTGCATTTTATCAAACAGTTTATAAATCTATGATTGTTGACAATTTAATAATCAATTTTAATTACCAATAAATTTTTCTGAAAGTTCGGCATGTTTATAATTATACTGACTTTAAGTTATCTGTAGCTTTGTCAAATAAATAAAGTGCTATATATATATATATATATATATATATATATATATATATATATATATATATATATATA
>JAPMOQ010042736.1:619633-721842 GCA_026543055.1 Argiope trifasciata
ATATATATATATATATATATATATATATATATATATATATATATATAATCATCATAAAAAAAAACTTGTGGTAGCAGTTTCCTCAAAATTTTCTCACATACTCTCTAATAAAGATATTACTTTTTAGGCAATTATTGTAATCATAAAAAAACTTTAATGCATTATTTCTTCCTTATTTGACTAAATATATATTTGGAATTATGCCTGTCTGTCAACATGATAATTAAAATAACATTTGAAATACGAAGGTGAATAAAAATTACATCAAATTTGTAGATTTTTATCAAATTTTAAATGAAATCAACACACAGTAAGTTTACTTGACTGGCTGCCCAAGTACAAGTGAATGCAATAACCGCAATACATAAAGATATATATAAAATTTAATACATTTATAACCTTCATAGAATTCTAAAAGAAATCAATCAAATAGTTGACTGTTTATCAGTTAGCATATTGACATACATATAAACATTATGTATTATAAATCAAAAACACAGCAACTTAAACAAATGAAATTTGATATGTAATTTTGTTACTAATATTGATATTCATTTGTAAATTTTGGTTTCAATCGATCGATAAAAGGAAGCCCCAAAGGCATGCTTAGTTACCCATCTGTACTAGGGATCATGAAACGCTCAAGTGTGCTCCGAAATTAAAAATCTGAGCATTTGTTGCATTCAATTTCTAGGACTAATTAAAGAAATATAACACATTTATTAGAGAGTGTGCAAGGACGTTCCGGGAAAGACATTCCCGATGGTATTTGGCTATTTTCATAGGTCAATTGTTTTTGTGTTTGGAGCTGAATTCTAATTCATGCTTTGCATTTAAAATCATTGCATTTTCAAAGCATTTAGCTATTGATACAATCTTAGCTACCATTTTTAATCGAAACAAATTTTTATTTTTCAGAAAATATGTAGATGTTAAAAGATCAATAATTATATATATATATTTTCAGTTAAGTCAATAACTTGATGCAGAAGAATGCTTACCTTGGCACATCATTATTAAGATACACTAAATAAGTGTTTTTCATTTAATTTAAATATTTACGTCTAGCTTAATAAATTAAATGAGTTCATTAAATGAGGAAATCAAAAACAATTTAACCACAAAGTGACATATTTAAATACTAGGCAGAGCACATTATAAAGCCCCATTTTTAATAAAATGGCCAATTTAATTTCATAACTTCATTATATTTTTAGCATGCTAAAGATTTATTTTAAGTTAGGATTTTTTTATTTAATAAATTTCTTTAAATTTAACTATTATGACTTCAGACTTCTTGATATCCATATTTCTATGATATTATTGACACAAATACTCATTTTTATATACATTCTAATAACTAAGCAAATATAAGTAAACATAATGAAACTTAGTTGTTTTTCAAAAAGTTTTAATACTATCAAAAAAGTTTATTATTCATAGATTTTATGATTTTTACTTATTTGCTTGGCAATAAAAAAAAACACTTTTTAATCAACCTGTGCATTTGATATGCAATTGGAATGTCAAGGCCTTCAAGCATAATTTTAGCATACCTTACAGCACAGTCTGTGTATCCTTTCCTTTTCATATTCCTTTTGCGTATAAGTATTAAATGCAAAGCAGCTACTTTCTAAGCGCATAATTTTATATTGGGTCTTTTTTGTTTGTAAACAGTTTCATGTTTGTTAGAGGTCCAAGAAACAATGAAATTGAAATAAATGCACCATAACTAAGTTCCAGCTCTGTAACAAAATAAAGCTTTGTATCTGCTTATGTATACCATGAGTCAAATATGTAATTTTATAATTTACAAAAAAAAAAAAAAAAAAAAAAAAAAAATCAACAAAATTCAGTAATTTAACAATTATAAATCATAACCTCCACTTAATGAAAATTATGAACTAAAGTAGGTTACTTGAGTTGCTAATGCTATAAGGAAGTATCGAATTTTATTTTTTATATCAAAGAATTGTTCTCATTGAATATTCACGAATAAAAAGCAGAAGTAATTACAGCAAGACTATTTGTTTTTGCAGATTGCATTAAGTTGCTATAGCTCACAAGATGACTTCATTGGAATATATTTAAGCATTTTGCAGTGCTAAACTGGATCATTATGAAAATTCATATATGTGGGAACATTATAAGATCCCTCTTTTAAAAAGATGGCCAATGTTGTTTCACATTACAGCTCATTTTTAACATTTTAATGAAGTTAATTATTTTTTATTTTATTGACATTTCTGAATATGCATCTGTTTTTATTTATCTATTAAGGTTCTAGACTTCTACACATGTATATATAAAAGCATATGTTCATTTTTATAAACATTCTAATAACTAAGCAAACGTTATGAAACACATTAGAATTTGACTAAATATACTAGATAAAGTCTTAATATTATAATGATATTCTGTTATCCATTCAATTTGTATTTTTACCAACTCAATTATTATACAATAAGGAATTTTCTTTTAATCTCATCCTACGACTCCAGGCAACAACCTATTTGGACCTATCAGTGTAACACTTTTATAGTGCTACGAGGTGAGCCATGATATTCTCCAATTAATTTACTAAGATAGAGCAGTTACGTTATCTTGTAAAAAATAAAAGAATTCACCATTATAAAATATTAAACTATTGCATGCTTTTTTTTTACAATTAAGGCATTTAATTACCATCGGGCACCTTATATTTAAAAAAAATAATTACATTTCTAATTGTTGCAAAATTTTTTTACATAATTTTTTTTCTATTTTTAGTTAAATTTCTTTAAAAATATTTTAAGGGTATTTTTCTACAATATATTTCATTACTGAAATGAAACTTTAATGATTTCCATTGTTGCTATTTACATTTCATTCTGCTCCCCTCCTCTCATTATTAATTAAGAAAATTGGGATTTTTCCCATATTAAATAAGTTTCAGTATAAAACTTTTTTTTAAAATTTTGTTGCACTTACAATATGGTTAAACTTTAAAATCAAGCAACAAAGGAAATTTTTTAAATACTGTTGCTTTCTTCTGTGTAAATACATAAACAGAGAATTTTAGAAATACATGGCCCGGTAAACTGAACGATAAAAGGTTTTTACAATAGTATAAGAAATATAATTATCAAAATCTGAAGTTGAAAATATTTTGTAGGAGATTTCATGAACTCTAAATCATATAAGATATTTAATTGAAATTTTCAGTAATCATTAACTGGCGAACCAACTAATTGTCAAAATGGTTGGCAATGAATAATATATATATGCTTTGTTTTGAGTTAATAGCAAAATTTCAAGTAAGTTTCTCCAAATGAGGGCTTTCAAAAATATGCAAACAGGTATGAGATCATTTATTTAAAAACATATTAAACTATCTAGCATTATTCAGAATGGATTGAAAAATTGTTAATTATATAAATAATAAGATCGAAAAGTGTTCAATTATCTTTACATAGTTACGTCTTAATAGCTTAAGAATAAAAACTGACTTTCTTATGCTGTGCATGACAATTTCTTACTTCCTTATGTCGTGTAGTGCTTATGGTTCTGTTCATTAGTTTAAATTTCTCAGAATATCTGTTCATTAGTTTAGATTTCTATAATATACAACTATAAATGAAATTCTGGTTTTATATTGAGAGATTTTTGAATACTGTAAATTACTAAAAAGTTTCCTAGTTAAAGAGTAATCAAAAGCATGTAGACAAAAAAAGTAGTAAATATATTTATTTTGTGCTCTATGTTTATATATATATATATATATTAATTATTTTTAAATCATGTATAATAAAGAGGAGAAAGAATTCTTGCACCAACCAGATTAATTTCGAAAAAAATAATTTATTGAACTAATTTTCTAATTTTATTAGATTCTACAATTTATCTATGTCTATTTTGGGCTCTTTTTGCTGTTCCATAAAAGTTTTGTAACCTCTCTTGCGAAGAAAAGTCCTTGGATTTTCTATCATCTCAAAGTCTTTGTTTGGGTTTGGTTTGATCTTGGCAAGCAAATAGCTGCAAAGAATATAATTCCATCAATTTTGCTTTTGTAGCCCAAACTTATTTAAGGATTTTTTTAAAAAGAAGTTTAAAATGAAAAATAAAGGTAAATTATAAAACAAAAACAGACTACAGTATTTCAAAAATTATTACAATAACTTTAATAAATAATAAATTGTCAGAAAAATGAAAAAATTTCAATTATTTTTTGAATAGTATATTTCTATATTTATACTTTCATTACATAACTCTTTCTGATATGTACAATAATCCGATTTTTTCTAACGAAGTAAAATATTTGTTGAGACAATTGTATGCAGTATGTTTTCAGACATAACTGGTGATGTATGGTATTTCAAATACTTATTATACTGTTTATCCAATTTCTGGATAAAATGTTTAATTAGCTTTAGACTAAGCGTAAGAATAATCTTACTTACTATCCACTTCATGCTCTATAAAATTCTAGATCTTCCAGTTCTCATTTTACCACATAGACAACTACTGTCCTTGAATATCCTAAGTAAAATCAAAATGCTTTAACGGTCTGACTTATCTATTTTAGGTGGTAGGGGAGGAGAAATGCTTATTGCATTACATGAAACAATAAAGATTTTACAAACTATAAAACACAAAAGACCCGTTTCGTAGTTACCATTTTAAGTTATGGAACGCAGAAAAGATGCCGCTTCTTTTTCTATACTTATAAAAGAGAATGAATTTACTCTGTAAAGTGGTTTAAGTGAAAGTATAGAAATAAAAATTCAATATCATTGGTGTTATCAATAAGTTAACAATGGAAAAATAACTCAATATGAATTAAAGTTAAAAATTATATTTTGCAACACAAAGAAGATGTGTTTCATTTACTGAGTTATAGATAAATTTTTATCTGCAAATGATTTAATTCCAATTATTGCAGGTGAAAAAAGATTTTAGCAGGACAAGATTTAAAAGAATTACAAATTTATTTCAATGTTATTTATGATATATAAATAATAATAATTAAAATAACGAAACATTAATATGTGAATAGGATAATTTTGATCCCAACTGTTAAATGTTTATTCGCTTCCAATAATAATAACAGAAAAAAAAGTTTTTTTTTTTTTTTCATATAAAGAAATAGAAATTTATACACAAATGTAATTTTTCGCCACAAAAGTTATCATCATTTTTACAATCCGTAGGATTTACTCACCAAAACGTTTCTCAGCCTCTGCAATCCGTGTTCATACTTTGCCATAGTCATAAACTAAAATGAATGTAATGTCAGCATACACACAGGGCCAGCCATCGGGGGGGGGGGGGAGGTGCGGCGGGTACTATGCACCAGGGCCCCACGAATGAAAGGGGGCAGTGATTAAAAATTAAAAGAGTGTTTAGAAAACAAATAATATTACACATAATAAAAGTCTAATAGCTTATTTCTATGTGGTTGGCTGAGCATCGACTGATGCCTTTATTAGCAATGATCGCAGTAATATCTATAAAAAGGCGGGAAAAGTTCATTTATAAATAAGGAGATTCCCTTTAAACATGTTAAGACAGAGCAGCATGCTGGCACCCAAAAGTTGTGGCCGAGGCTGGGTTCAAATGGACTTGTAAATCATCACCTATCTACTTTTGTCTATATCCAATGTAACATTTTTTTATGTGTGCATTTGTGTATGTTTGATTAAGTTGTTCATACAAAAAGTAAAACGATGGTAAATTAAGCGATCAACCCCTATCAATGTACACTTAGGAAAGAATTACTATAACAAAAAAATTTATGTTTGACTGTTGATAAAACAAATCCAAAACCATATAAGTAAGGAAATAGTACGACTTAAATTACTATTTCAAAGAATTGTAGAAATTGATTCAAAGTGATTCAACTTTTAGCGTGTAATAAAAATGCGTGTTTCCACTTCCTGGAATCCACGAAATAATAGAAACGCCTAATAATGGAAATTTTAATCGAATTTCTAAGTAAATACGACTTTGTGCTAATGGAACATATAAACAGAATAAAAAATTCCACATATTAAATTGTCAATGATTTAGTTCATACATTACAAGATCAAATTATTCCTACCTTAGGAAATGTTCTTAACAAAATAATGTAAATGCAGCTATGTATTACAATATCTGAATCTCTATTTTTGATATTTCCCATGAGGAACAAACTTCAGTCTTTATTAGGTATGCAAAATTTTGAAGAGAAAAGATTAAGTATAAATGAAACATTTATAGGGTTTATTACAGTAGCTAGTGTGATTGGAGGACTAGCAAAAGACCTATTTTGAAATATTAAGTGAATTTTATATAGATATAATGGATTATAGTGGACAGGCATACGACGGTATACGATAGAAGCACAAAAAGAAAATATCAAAGTGTAAAATATCGAAAAATTTCTCTATTGCTCTCCTGCAATCTATATGGATGCCTGGTTTATCATACTCCTCTAATTTATGTTGTCACTTCCAGCAGTATATATTACTTTTTTTTTGGTCATTGAAATGTTTGTATTGCTTGTTTTCTGCAGCTACAAAAAGATGGGAAACTCTACAAAAGCATTATGTGACACTTGTTGTAAAGCCAAAATAGATAGGTTAAAGCCGTGTATATACAGTTTGAGTAAACTTTTAATGCCCTAGAAGAATTTATCGATGCAAGTAACAATATTACAATGGTTCCGAAGCTAAAAGTCTATTATTAGATTCAATAAAGAAATGACATTTGTTTTATGTTTAATAGAATGGTTCAAAATCAGCTATTAATAAACTATTTCAAATAAAAATAACAGTTTTTGACTGGACTTTTAATTTAATCAATAAAATTAAAGCTGAAATATAAAATTTAAAAACGAAATTTAACTCGTCTTTAGACGAAGCAAAAGCGATAGCACGTAATTTGAATTTTTCAGAACATTTTCTTGAAAAACGAATTCGAAAAAGAAAAAAAAAATTATATTTCTAAACCGAAGATGAAACTGTAGAAAACTTGGTTGAGGAATTAAGATATTACTTTTTAATTCTGTAATGGATATTGGTATTGTACAGATAGAAGACATATTTAAGAGTATTTAAAATTAATCACTGACAAAAAAATTTCAGAAACGTTTTATAATGCAAATGTAAACCCAATTGAAATAATTACTTTGCAACGGATTTGATTTTGAATGAGAGGGATGTAAATAATGCTCAAAACATATTATAATATACAATAATTAATAATTATAATGATATACTTCTACATGTATTAACTGTGTTAAAACTTTTCTTTACATTGCCAGTTACTAAATATAATAAATGCTGAACCCCCTTTCAGCAAATTAAAATTAATAAACGATTATCTTCTCTGAAGTATATGGGTATAATACTTAAACACTCTGGCTATACTAAACATCGAAAAAAAATTGTAATTTTCTTGGACTAATTAATAGCAAAAACAAAATCCTGGAATAATTAATGGATTAAATTCCTGAAGTAATTGACAGATTAAATTCCTGAAGTAATTAATAGCATTAAATAAATATGCAAATGTTCGGTTTTTAAAAAAAAAAATACTTAGCTAAAATTTATGGTCCCAAATGGTTTCTTGCACCCGGATCCCTTCACAGAGATGGTCGGCCCTACATACACCTAATTAAAAATGATCCAGAGCATACCTGTTGTTCTAATATTTCTGCTGGATCTTTGAAGTGGGAGTTACAACTGCGAGTTTAGTGATGGCGAGGCGAAAGAACCCTGCATTTGTATTTGAATATCTGAAAAGATGAAGAATATATTCTCACCTAAAAATTAAGCCCACTGTGAGGGTACCCAAAGTAAAGCCAAGGGCGATCCTGTGTCTGTACTTTTGTGCCACGGTGCCTCTCAGCTGACCATAGCGTATTTTCTTCACAGAAACCTGAAAAGAAAAGAAAAAAAAATCAGTTTTTATAAAACTGACTAATGTTATAAAAACTGCATTTCATCAAATTAAGAAGACTTAAATCTTTTCTTCTATAAACTATTCTTCGGGATTATAGCCTTTGTCGCTCCATATCCCACAATATTTACATTCAAGAACTATTCTTCATATGGAGCAATATTTTTGTCACTTTGTTTCAATTGCTGAAAATATTATCCTAAATCCTCAGGTCGAATTCTCTAAATTCAACTCATAGCATATAAATGGACCCATTTTTTCCATTAAGAAAATATCGATGGTTGTCCCTTCCTTGAAATCCACACTTTACAAAGAAAGGATGATTCGTTGTTTGCTTGTATTGCTAATTTCTGAAAAGTTTTTCTTCTGTGTCTTTTCATAGTGCTTTTATTATATGTGCTTCGCGCCTTTTGGGAAACATGGAATGCAACATCATCTCACATTTTCCAGCTAATTATACAACATACAACGCACATCCATTCGGTGACTTTCCAAACGCTTGGATTGCTTTGACTTTCTGACGCTCCAGTTAACAGAAAGGTCAAACGGCAAAATCATCATTTTTTTAAGGCTATTAGTTCACTATGCTCCTTTGCTACTTGAACATAATAAAACCAACTATCGTCTTCAACTAGATTTCCGTAGTTTTCACACCAAATTCAATCTTTTCTATGTATATCTTGAATGTGCTCATTTTGTTTCAGATAAAAATTGACAAATATGGATTTTTTTTAAATATGAGATGTAAAGTTTAGGAATCATTAAAATTAAGACTTGATTATACAAGATTTCATGGGAAAAAATGTTTAAAAGATGTTTCATAACTATAATGTGGCAGACAATAGCATAATTAGAGCGGAATTTACAATTTATTTTACAACTTTATTAATGCAATTGCAGTATTTAGTGTATCAAAAATAAATAATAAACGAAATAAGTAAAATTTGATTGAATGTACCAATTAATACCATAGGTGAATCAGCTGGTTGCTGAAAGAGGCTAGATGATATTAACTTTAAGTCTACTACTTAAATTTCTCCCCAAAAGGCGGAAGGAAGTATGAGAATTGCAATTTTAAAAATGGAAGGTGGGTGATACTTTAACATTTGTTCTGGACATCAATTTGTATACTTATGTTCAAGACAACAGAACTGGCAAAATGCCAAGTATTAACAATTTGAAATATTGCAATTACATTAACATATACATATTGCTATTTCCTTTTACAAATCTGAAAAGTAAATAAATGAGTAAATAAAATGTTATATTGATATAAAAGTGCAAAATAAATTATTCAAATTAACTTTAAAATATTGTTACTTTGTAAACAGTTGCAAACTGATGCAGATGCAAACCTTCAAATTGTCCAAATATATATATTTAAAAAAAATATGTATTGCATTTAAAGTAATGAGAATGTTTACTTAATCTTTACTAAAGAGTTCAGTAAATATATTTCTCTAAAGGGATCATTACAGTTATATCTGATGGTATTTTACAGTTTCTGATTTAAGCTACTCCCTGTTAATAACCATAAAAATTGTAATGACTTTGAGCATATATTATGGCCTTAATATTAAAGCCAACCAAGGACAAGAGAAGGAAAATCAATTCCTACAAAAGAAAAAAGTTTTTTGCTAAGCTGATCATTCTATATTTCCTAACACTTATAATTCGATGGCTTATTGAACATATAAATAGAAATATATTAAAAGAAGTAATATAAAAGAAGACAGCATATATTAAAAAAGTAAAAGCCTGAATTGTATTTAAGAGTTTCTGTATTGATTCAACAATCATCAGCTGAAATTATATTGAGTTCTGCTAATTTTTATAAAAATATATGCAATACATAACACAACATTAAACACAGATAAAAAGTTATAGAGGAATATAAAAATTAAAAAAAAACTCACTAAAACCTAACCCAAGTATACATTATTGTATATAAAATTAATAAAAGTATTTATTTCCTACTGCCTAATGATACACAATGAGTGAAATAAACCAAGGGTCCTCAAATTAAATGCAATTAAAAAATTGACAAACCATTAAAGAAAAAAAAAATCCCCATTAATGGTTTAAGCAACATTTCAAAAGAATAATTCCATAACAAGATAATTTAAATAAACTTATTATTATTATTTAGCTGACAGAAAGAGCAATTCTGTAGGTCATTCCTTGTATTATATTTAAATTTCATAAAAGTATAGGAGCATTAGCAGAATATTTTTTTAAAGATGTTTCGTAGAGGTTTTACGTGAAACTTAAATATTAATTTAAGATTTAAAAAATTTAAATTTTTCAAAAATTTATACAACATATAAAAGAGTGTAAATTATAACAAATCAATAAGGAGTAACTGAAAGTTTAATGAAAATTATGAAACAGTACAGTCTAACAGATAAAAATTATTACTTTCATAAAAAAATTTCAACCACTGATTAAAATTTTCGTTATTGTACTTACAGTTCATATGAAAGTAATAATTCTCAGCATCTCATCAATAATTCTAGTGTTTTATACTCTTTATCAAAGAGAAGCTTTTAATCTTAATTAATGGAATGATCAAGAACAATATTCAATTATTTACCTCAATAATTTCATTTTTTTGTCTCTAAAAAAATAATAAGAAATGTTTTTTTAAAAATATAAACATAATATTTCTGTTTTAAGTAAAATGTACATAAACTACTCATAACAACAAACTGTCTTTTAAATTAAAGATGTCCAGAAATGGACACAGAGGGATGTTCATTTATTTATTTTTTCTTTCAATCATTACAAATAAATGTAGACTTGCTAAAATTATGAAATATTCTGTAAATTAATAAATTTCTGTTGAGTAAATCAAGGGTCCTCTTCTAAAATTTATACTATATAAGTAAGAATTGAAATCGCCAAAACAAAAGGACATAAAATAGTGTGTTTATAATCACAGAATACGATGTTTTCAATTTCAGTTAACAATATGAATCAGAAGTCAGTTTTACAATAACATGATACATTGAAAGCACGAAAAATTTTATGCCTGCATTAAAATTTTGTTTACATCAAATGCTTTGTTTTAATATAAGTATAAAAATTATAAAAGTAATCTTCTTTGAGCTCTTTAGATTTCTACCCCATGAAACGTCTAAAAGTTGATCTACTTCTGGAACTTGAAATCTTATCGATTACATTATTCAGAATAGAGAAAAGATCTCTTGTACAACATTTATTTCTAAATTTTAAGGCAAGTAATAACAAAACTTCTTTTATATCCTTGATGAAATGTTTTTCAGTATCTTCAAAAAGCTTTTTGGGTGAATGATAATTTTCTATTGTTAAATTAATTTTTTGTCACATTTTTAATTATTTATTCTATTAATTCATGATAAAAGTAATTAAAAGATAAGTAATAATACCTTAACCTTATCAGTTTTTCTAAAAATTATAAACATATTAAACACAATTGTAATAGTTAATCAAAAAAAAATATTAAAAGATTTTATTATTATTATTAAAAGTTAATAATATTCAAAAGACAATCAAATATTCTGTGGATAAAAATGTATCCCACCAAATAATAAAATGTACCATTAAAGATTGATATTTGTCATGATGCCCTGGTATAAATTGTATGATGTAGAGTCACAATAGAGATAAAAAATAAGCAATTCTAAGGTAGGTCACCGCCTTTCAAAATATTGTAAAGCCTTCAAATGAGATCCATTACATCTGGTACACAGCCAGCAAAGCACTCAACACCTACACTTGAAATCTCTATTGATAACAAAGATGAATAACTGGATGAGTGCATTAGAACTCTACAAAACACATAATTAAATCTAAAGCTATCAAATCTGGCAAATAAATATTTTGGGTACAGATAATGCAGATATCAAGGTGATTTTTTAAAAAATTTTAAATGATAAAAAATTATTTGAAATTTTGGCATCTATTTGTGATAACTTGCACATAAACATGCATATATATATAAAATGTTCAATGATATCAATCTATTTTTAATTAATTAAAAAATATTTTGAACATATTTTACAACAAAATACTAAATTGTTGAAGTGAGATCAAAATTAATTTCATTAATGTTTTTAACATTGTAAATCAGCTTTTTATCAGTTATTACTGATCAGGTTATGAAGATTTGCTTTATTTTTTCATATTGTGTATATTTCAGTGTAAGGTATGCTTTAAATAAATATGTATATATATACATTAAATATCATTGTATTTGCAATCAAGATAAACTTCAGAGTCAAGTAATAATGAAAAATTGTTAAAGTGTGCTCAGTTTTAAATACTGCTGCTCATCCTTGCAATATAATTGCATGTATAACAATACACATAGAATTTAAGACAATGCAAAACATAATGAACAGATTGGATTAAAGATTTTAAAATATATAAATTATATATCGATTAAAATGTAAACTTATGATTATCAGATCTTGTAATATCATTACTTATGTGAAATATAAACTTAGTTTGCATTATTATAAACAAATTGAAGAAGAAAAAAATAATTCTTAGATTATTTACATGGGAATATTAATGTGTATAGATGGAGTCATTTCACTCTAAACTGTTAAAATTATCTGATTTTACTGACTCTTCTAATATTAAAACTAGTTGCCATTAATATTTCAATTTTCCATACACAAATTTTTAGGATACAAATGCAACTTTTACCTGGAATCAAAATGACAATGTTCTTAAATAAGATTTTCAATCCTCATAAAACTTATTATGTATTTATATCAGAATAAAAAAAATTCATTCAAATCATTTTAATTAATAATTTAATTTTGAGTCAGTTATAATTATCACAGACATCAAATTAATGCAGTCTAGTCTTAGCACACAGACAGAATAATGATTATTACAAGCTTCAAATAAAAAATAATCTTTTAACTATTCCTCTATTTGTTATTCCTTCTCTCTTTTAATCCACTTATGAAAGTGTGAGAAAAAACCATTGAAGATTTTGGAAAATTCCAAAAAAAATTTTATTTGTGAAATGTTAAAGTTAAAAAAAACTAGATATATATGTATGTCTGTTAAGCTGCTGAATAAATACATTTGATATTTTTGGGAATTTCAAAACACATAAAAGAGTTTTCAGCTTGTATAATTGTTTTTAAAACAGTATACATGACTTGAAAATGTATTTAAAATGTTATGACTTGATAACTAAAACATTTTAATACATGCAATTATTATAGAGAACAGTTTAGAATTAGAAAGAAATTAGAGTTGAAGAATTTTTATTATAGTTCAATATACTAATAAATAATTTTATGTCAAAACAACATAAAGATATTTAATTATGTATAAAAATTATGGATGCAATACAATACACATTTTATGTTTTATTACAATGCAAAATTTGAAATGATAGAACACTTTAACATTCTCAGAAAGGCAAAAGAATAATAATAAGTTTTAAAAAAATTCCCACAAATCGGTAAAAAAAAATTCTTAGTATATTACTTCAGGCTTTGGAGAATTCATGACATGCCAAAATCTTCAATCACATGGCACTGGAACAGATTCAAATTTTCCGATCTGATGTTGTGATCTCCAAGATGTTTGTTTACTTTAACTTCAGTTCAGTTCTTGGTTCATTCGAATACGGGTTTATGGACTCGGATGCAATTATAACTGTAACATTCGTACCATAACCAGTTCCTCAAATATCCATAAAATAGAAACTGCATTGTCACGAAAATAGTAAAATGCCGGGAAAATAAGAATTTTTTTTATTGACTGAGGTTTTTAAACTTCCTATTCAAAACAAGCGTTTAAATTTGCATTCAAATATGTTACTGATTTCAGGGAAGGGTTAGCATCGGTTTAAAGCACTGCTAATCTCAGGGGGAGAAAATTAATTAAAAAGTTTCAGTATTAAAAGGATATATGCAATGTGACATAAAACGCAATAATTAAATTATATATATTTTAATTTTTTTTAATTTAAAATGCTGATTTGGTATAATATTTTTTTATTTCCTTTTAATTTGAGAGAAATTTCTTGAATGCTTCCTAGTCGCTTGATAATAAAGGATAATGAGGGAATATCTTGTAAAAAAATTCAAACTCGAGATTTCGATGAATCTCCACGTTCAAACTTCTTTACTTTATGAAAAAAGACTTTTGTAATAATGTCCGTCGCTCTATCTTGAATCATTGTAGCTTACAATCGCTTTCAGCAAGACGGATGAAATTTAGCACCTGCACTTATTAGCAAATTTCCAAATTTCTGTCAAACTTTGTAACGAATTTATTCAGAAAAAGTCTGTCTGTCTGTCCGTCTTCCCAAATATAAATTGGCATAATAACTTCGAAGAACACTAATTGGATAATATCATAAAATATAAACAGGCCTCAAATTTGAAACCAACTCTGTCGAGGGGTTTCGCATCTGTCGATTTATGAAAACTAATAAAACCAATGACGTAAATATATGAAAATTGGTTCATGAATATGTGATTACAATTGTAGTTTTGTAGCAAGCTTGGTTTAAATCATTTGGAAAGAAAGCTGGAGGTGGCTACAGTTGGGGGGGCAAGGGGGCAACTGCCCCTCCTGTCGACAAGAGGTTGAAAATTTCGTCGGCAAAAGTCTTATTACTTCGGAAAGCAGGTGTTTCGAATTTAGTATAAACGAATATAATAATTTAAACCCAACATAGAATTAAAATATTATAAACAATCGAAGTATTGGAGGAATGATTTAAGTTGGTAGAATGACGATGTTCGACAAATAACCAACAGCTGGTGAATACATTTTCCGACAATTCTTATTGAGTCGATTAAAAATCAATGCAAAATTAGGTCGACTGATTATCAAACATAAGATGGAAATGTCAAGTGTTTATTCCATAGTTTTTTGAACATTTGACATAATAACCGACGAGGTGAAATGAGTCGGGGGCATTTTGCCGACTGTTCTTTATCGATCGGCAAAGAAATCGGAGAGGTGGATGTTAATGAAAAGTAATTGGACATCTAATTTCACTATCGGATATTCAGCCTATAGTTTGCATCGCAATCACATTGAGCCGAAAAGCTGACACACGCACACACATATACTCAATATTCTAAGTATAAACTTTACTTGTTCAATTAATTAGTGCCTCAGTTTGTCATATGCAACATTTAATATTATAACTATGCAAAACGGAATACAATTTTTCTTCTTTTTGAAAATATTAATTTACAATAGCTTTGGAGGCAAAAAATATTTAACAATAACTCATATTTAAAATTAAGAGAGGGGAGATTCAATATCTTACTGCTTTTGAATAAAATGAAGTCATTTTTTAAAATTATAAATTTTATGTATAATTACAAGGTAAAGAGATCCTTTTTTACACGCGAATTTTACATATCTTACTATGACATTTATAAGCGAAAATACTTAAATATTTACAAGATATTAAGGTTATAAAGTTTTCTCAGTACATTTGAAAAAAAAAAAAAAAACATTCACATCTCTTTAAATTTCCACTTTTTATATTATTCTTGCACGCGTGTTAAGAAGATATTTTAATGTCGATAGTTTGATTATAATCCTTATTAAGAAAATTCTTTTAGGTTTTTAGGTTGTTGATTACATGACAAGATTAGGCTACTGACTAAGGTCTCTTACAACTTCAAGGGTAACCAAGATTTTTTTTCATAAATTTAGTTTTTATGGTGCAAAGACATTTCTTTCTATAGGGATATTCTATAAGAGCATGTTCTAGATAAAATCAACATTCGTTTAAATTGCAGAAAAAATAAATAAAAACACTTATGTTCTTAGATTTGAGTGATTGCAAATCAGTGGGGTCTTATTCGTGCTTAGTTAGCTGCATAGAGTTGATATATACCATTATTTCAACTCTATGGTTTAGCTGTAAGACTCAACAGATTCCTCCTAAAAAGAACGTACCCAGGGATCATAAAAGAAGGGGGATTGGGAACTGCAACAGTAATTCGGAAAATAGTTCCACCTGTCTAATTGAAGAGGACACTCCTTTCAAGGTTAAAAGGGATAGACAGAGACAGAGTCATTTCATCGGAGCACCCGCCTTGCGGAGAAGGATATCTACAAATTCCAGGTGGTATTTGACTTGGCACTGATGATACCCTGGTCTGATGTGGTCCTTGGTCTGCCGATACAACTTGGCCGGATCTAGAGACCTGGGTGTAAAGGGATAGACATATACTTCCTTCCCTTTATGTAGAAGTGTTGATAGTGTTTGGACAGCTTTCTGTGTATTCTCGTTTTCAGGTCTCTTTTCATTAATTAAACTACTAGATTATACATCTGAATTTGCTAGTAATAAAAATACTTCGTTAGTAATAGTTTAATAATATAAAAAATATTCTTTATAAAATATTATGTATATAACACTTTAAGTGTTTCATGTGTTTAATTAAAATCTGAATGTCACTTAAACCAGAATATTTTTTTAAATGTCTATAAAATTCTTTATTTCACATTCGATCGTATTTATTTAATTGCTTCTCAAATTTGGAAAAAAATTGACCAAAATTAGATAAAAAATTACAAGGAAATAAAACTGCATCATTGAAAAAGAGTAAGTTTGAATTGTAAGATGGTATAAATACACTGGAGGAAAAAAAAAAATCCAAACACTAGGAAGGAGCTGTGCTAGATAAACGAAATTTGGTAGGCGTGTTTATACATCAAAGATAACGTCGATTCAAATTTTGAGCTACGCGCGTAAGTGTGGAGCTAGTAGCAACGCTATGAACATGCAAATGAGCTTTGCTTTAAATAAGCGCTGTAAGGTTCGTGATCGTTATTTACAGTTGAGATTTGACTTAATGGGTTAATGTTATTAAAGGATGCCTCTGAGAAGACGAATAAGCCATTATCAACAGCTCACTGAGTTTGAACGAGGTCGTGTTGTAGGGCTACGAGAAGGTGGGTTTTCTTTCCGCGATATTGCTGAAAGACTTGGCAGGAATGTATCCGCTGTGCAAGAGTATTGGCGGCAGAGGTCAAGGGAAGGTACTGCCTCAAGAAGACCAGGTTCCGGGGGGTCACGTGGTACTACTGAGAGGGAAGACCGTCGTATTCGGCGTATGGCTGTGGCTAATCGTACTGCGTCTGCAGCTGAAATTCGATCTGCAGTTGGCACCACAGTGACACAACGAACTGTTACAAATCGGTTACTTCAAGGATAGCTCCGAGTCAGGCTCTCTGTACAGTGCATTCCACTGGCTCCAAATCACTGCCGTTTGCGACGTGAGTGGTGTCAAGCTAGAGCTCATTGGAGGACGGAGTGGAGATCTGTTGTGTTTTCTGACGAAAGCCGGATCTGCCTTGGTCGCAGTGATAGCCGTTTGTTGGTTAGAAGGAGGCCAGGTGAACGCCTGCTAGTGACCTGTCTGCGGCCTAGACACACAGGGTCTACTTCTGGAGTTATGGTTTGGGAGCAATTTCGTATGACAGCAGGAGCACTCTCGTGGTTATCCCACGCAACCTGACTGCAAATTTGTACGTCAGTCTAGTGATACAGCCTGTTGTGCTGCCATTCATGAACAGCATTCAAGGGGTCGCTCGCTCTCATACCACTGTTGCAACCCAACATGCTCTACAGAGTGTCGACATGTTGCCTTGGCCTGCTGGATCACCAGATCTTTCTCCAATCAAGCACGTATGGGACATCATTGGACGACAACTCCAGCGTTATCCACAACCAGCATTAACCGTCCCTGCATTGACCGCTCAAGTGCAACAGGCATCGAACTCCATCCCACAAACTGATATCCGACACCTGTACGACACAATGCATGAACGTTTGCATGCTTGCATTCAAAATTCTGGCGGTTACACAAGGATAGTACCAACATTTCACATTTGAAATGGCTCTTCTCGCCAATGGCTCTACCTGTGATCTTGAAATTTTATTCAATTAAATATGTTACTTAGACAAATGTATTCCTAAAATTTCATTACTGTACAATAATTTTTTCTTGGTGTTTTGATTTTTTTCCATCAGTGTACATTTTTTGTAGAATAATTTATTCTAAATAGATAAACAATAAAATTTTCTGTATATTCTGATTATTTGAACGTGTAATTAACTTTAAACATAAAAACTATTGTGTATTTTTTCTTCCTCCGCCAAAATGTGCCCCTTTCTAGAATAAATTTTTAAGAACTTTATTCTGAAGCATTGATAGATTCTTCTTCTTGTGTAAACTACGATAAGGCAATATCTTATTTGTACATTGAAACATTTACCATGCTCTTGTAATTTGATGATGCCCCACATCTGTTAAAAAAGGAGGTTAAGATAGGTTGACTTTCGTAAATTTATGGCCGAGGGAAATTTAGTTTTAAAATCATTCGATCCTTTCATTCTGGTTTGCTCAATTTTACAAGCTATTGCCAAGGATTCAATCATAGAGAAGGAAAAACCCCTCTTTCTCTTCAAAACAGTTACTTTCAATCAAAGCAGTTACAAGACAGAGCTAAAAATACTATTATATAGAAACTTGCTTTGTATGAGGGGAGTAATAAGTAATATCATTCATATTATTTTACTTTAATCTTGTATTAATTAATTATTGATTTATAGAAACATGATATCTTTTAAATATATTAACACATTAAAGGCGAGAGTCGTAGTACTATGATTTGATCCGCGTTACCTAGCATACTTTCGTCAAGATCCCTCGCCTTTAATATGTTAAAAAAGTTTTACAAGTATAAATACTTATGGATTATCATGTTAAAATAGAAAAGAATATTTGCTGTATCTGAAATTTGAATACCTTAAAAATAGTTGGGTTGATTCATGTGACGTAAAAGACACGTGTCATGTACTTATACGCTTGGCATTTAAATGCATCATGTACTTATACGCTTGGCATTTAAATCTTCATCTGCCATGGAATTCTTATGACTGCAAAGTAAATAAAACAAGCCAAGATAAAAGAAGAAAAGAAGTAAATTCTTATTAATGCTTTCCAAGATTAGTCGAACTCCTCGCATGCTAAGCTAACACGCCTCCTCCAGATACGCTGCTTCCTGATTGGTCCAGGGCCACAGTGGTCTGGTGGTAAGGTCTAGGCTTCGGAACCGGAAGGTTTCAGGTTCGAGACTCGATTCCACCGAAGAACCGTCGTGTGAGGGGGTCTCTTGCACGTTAAATCTGTCAGGCCAAACGTCCTCCCGCTAGTGTGGCGTGGTGTGGAGAGGGGGGTGCCAGTTCGGGTGTCATCCTCGTCATCTGACCGTGGTTCAAAATGACGAGGTCCATCCCAAAATATCCCTCGTGTTGCTTTCAAACGGGACGTTAATATAACTAAACTAAACCAAACTCCTGATTGGTCCAGACAATTTTTTCCCAATATCTCTCACCCGACTGGTTCCCCCCTCCACCTGCACCCCTGACAACGCCGTGCTCCTTCTCTCCTCACTTTACCAAGTCTTTGCTCTACTGTTATGGTGGAGCCTGCCACCCCGTTGATCTGTCATCCATTTGTACGATTTAAACAGACATCAAGCAAGCCACTGAAAGTAAGGTTCTTTCATATTCTTGTCATTTACCGGATATCATGCCCCAATCGCAGGAGCTAGGTGCTCCATTAAACAGATAATCTACGTCTACGTCTACCTTCATCTACCAAGCTTTAGTAGATGAGTCTGTCATTAACGTTCTCCTCCAAGTATGAAGCGGAGCTTTTGCTTGCATTTGAAGTTATAAATTTGAGTAATTTTCTTTCCTCTTATCAAATGTTGAAAAGATGGATATTTATGTGATGCTGGATAACTTAGTGGGGAATTGAAAAGTGATTGTGGTGTAAAATGTTTTTTTTTTGTTTGTTTCATTTTAATAATCCTGAATTACATCGTTAGCATTGAAATAGAAAGTTGGAAGCCTGCTTCGAAGTCGGTGATATGCTACGATCATTTTGAAAAATTTATTTAATGTATGCCCATTTACTAACTATAGGAAGCAAACAAAAAAACCCTTTTCCATAAATTTTTATACTACGGCAGCATATATGACAAACAGCTTTTTATTAAAAGCTATCCGATGAATGTATTAGAACCAAATGATGTTGTGATGAGATGAAGGTTTCTAAATTGAACAAAAACGACACAAAATGTTATGTAAATGATTTTTAGCTGATTGTATTGAAACAAAATACATTATGTGGTTTTACTTTTTTTATTATGAATCTCAAAGTTTTCTTATCTTTTAGTAATTCATATTAACATCATTATGTATTTGATTTAAGTCAGTTCTTCTTGTTTCTAATATATTAAATTCCAGTGAATCTTTTAAAAACGATTATTTAAAAAAAAGTGAGCTTAGCAATCGAAACAGAATAAATCATCGATATAAATAAAAATGAATGTTTGTCTGTATGTCTCTTCCTAAACCGTTCATCCGATTGCGATGAAACTTGGTCAGCTTATTGTTTACACCTGTGGGATGGTTATAGGGAGAGTACAATTATCTAAAATAAATAATAAATATTAAATCTCAACCGCATCTACTTATTAAGGATAAATTTCCGAATAACTCATTGAAGAGACAATAGATTCTGTAGAAATGCTAAATCCAAGTTAAAGTTTAATATTTTGTAGCTATTAGTATGCAAATGTCATACAAGTCAGTTGCAGAGATAACTTTATTTGGCAAGTTTGACGGTGGGGGTAGGTGACTGACTCATGTTACCTTCTCTTCATTTAATACTTGCCGCCTTTGGCGAACAGCTGGTTCGCCATGAGTAATGCGTTCTAAAAATTTCAACTATATCACATATTCATTAGCCTTGAAGTGATTGGCCTGAAATCAATATTTTCTTTAAGATCATTCTAAAAGAATCATCTAAAAGAACACCTTTTCCGAATAATATTCTTTAATTTTATAAAACAATCAGTTTTAACTATCGGTTATGATTCCAAAATATTAAAAATGTTTTTTTCGGTGATGTTGCCAAAATACTAAATATATTTTTTTAAAGAAAGGGAAAAAAGGTATTGAATTAATGATACAGATATTGCAAACGATTACATAAATATGCCATTAAGTCGGGATTTCAATGCGTATCCTGTCTAAATTCAATCAGGTTTACCGTAAATAAAGATTTATTGAGTTAATGATATAGATATTGCAAACAATTATAGAAACCTTTGCTTTGCATTTATTTTTTTAGAAAATATCACATTTTGTGTTTCTTTTATTTTATCCAGTCACATGCTAAAAGCTGCATTTCTTTAGACTTGATTTACGATGATAGTTTTTATTTATTTTTTATTTGAACTTCCGTCATTGTTTTCTTTTATTTTATCCAGTCACGTGCTAAAAAAAAAACATGGTTAAAATATTTCTTTAAAAATAGAAGCTTACGTTATAAATTAAAAAAAAACTGATACCGTTAGAAATCTAATTTTTTTAATCTTTAAATTGATATAAAAATCATGTTTGTGCAATAATATTTTCGGAAGTTATAGCGGAAAAACGTCGAAATTTCGCTTAAATTTTAATTAATTCAAATTCTAATCAAAAATTTGGAAAATGGGCTCCGAGGTGCACATTCCGGACCTCTAAGGTATGCATGTACCAAATTTTTTAGCTGTAGGTTCAACGGTCTGGCCTGTAGAGCGCCAACACACACACACACACACACACACACACACACACACACACACACACACACACACACACACACACACACACACACACACACACACACACACACACACACACACACACACACACATTGAGCTTTATTATAAGTATAGATGCTCAAATCTAGAAAAACGCATTCCAAAATAATTTTCAGGTCCTCTGCAAAAGGGACATTAAAGTGTCTAAAGTTATTTTTTAGAAACATATTACGCAGTAAAATATATTGCAAACAATCAATAACCATAGAATATGATTATTAAATTCAAAATGTAACTAAAACGCTCTCAAAAAAAAAAGACTATTTCTGATTTTTTTAAAAGAACTTTCATGCTTGCTAATTGAGATACTTTTCGTTGAAACAAACAAGGAAAATGTAATTACTTTGAACTGCCGTTTATTGTAAATATTTTGTTGATAAATTATTCTTAAATGAAATAATGTCATTTTTGTGGAACTTCAGATGATGAGCTTTGGTATTTATTTTGACATAACTACTTCAAACTAAGTATTAAGCTATAAAGTAATAAGCGCCAAAATTTCATTGTTCTTTCAAATTAGCGATGTTACCCAGGAAACGTTGCCTGCAAATATTCTAATATTGCAAATTTTTATAGTAATTGTCAGGGGGAAAACTGCCTCATTAGGTTTAAACAAAATAAAAAGAATGTTTTTAATAATTCGCATGTTCTATGATAAATAATGATTTCTCAATGGTTGAGAATAGTTGAGTGAATTTATCAGGATCAATGTAAAAAGTGATATGATTCGAATTGGCGGGTAAATTTTGTACAGCATTCTATAAATTGAAATGATTAGATTTTCGGAAAAACCATTGACCTGAGAGTTTCCTTCTAAAATAAAACAAATATGTAAGATTTTTTTTAGATATATGCATATAATGATATTTTAACACCTAATTGAAATCCAAATTAATTTTAAAATTTTTTATCTTAATTTAACCCATATCAAAATGATTCTAAAATTTTCTCTTATACAATTCCATTTTCTCTATTTAATTAATTCAAAAGAAGCTTTGTAAAAGTGTTTAGTCAGTGGTTTCCACGCTGCGAGTGAAATGATAAAATTGCTGTTGTAAACAAATACTTAAAAAAAAAAATCCCTGTTTCCCTTGCCTATTTCGGGTGTGCGTGTGTATCAGAATTCCCAATGATAATCTTAATAGTGTATAAGTTCTGTGGAAGAATATTTTCCCTATCAAAATATGGTATATAAGACGAGAGAACATTATTTTCGTGGCTCTTCCCCACTTCTGCTTTTACCTCGCTGTGTGGCTGACGTGTCTTGCCGTAACCTCTTGTAAAAAAATTATGTCTTCTCGAGATGGATTAAAGCGAACTTTAAAAATTCAGCCTTCTTCAGTGTCTTCAAACCTGCCTTCTGCTTCCAAAATTTTAATTAAATGATTGAATACTTATTTATAAATGAATGTAAATCAAAACTCTGTAAATACATCATATAGATTCTCATGTTCATACCTAATAATAAAAGACGAAAAATCTTTTATTATAAGGTATTGATTAAAAAAAATGTGATTTTCCTTCTTTTTGAAGAATAAAGAAAATGGAAAGAAGTTGATTTTATTAAGCAACAATTCTCGTTTTTAGTTTCGCAGAATATCTTTTTTATACTTAAATAATCTTGCGAATTGGATCGGTTAAGATATTTGAATTCTACTATAATGTAGAAAAACTCTTGAAACAAAGATGTATTAAGAATCTAGTTCAATAATGAAGATAACTATACTGAAGTTTGATGTGCATGCTCTCTCTTTAGAAGTTTTATCTCTAATAAACTTCGAGTACGGTATGAAACAAATATTTGCTTAAAATATAAACAAGAGACTATAATGCTTTGTTATACTTTTATCAGTGGCGGATAAACAGAAAAAAAGCATATTACCTTTATCAAAGATATAGATGTCAAATGTAATTATAGAAGTTTGAGATGCTGTTAGAAATACAAAACGCATATCAGAATTTCAGTCCCATTTATAGTATATTTTAATTTTTTACATTAAAATTTTTTTCTTTGATACTTAGTGAAATTTGAATATATTATAGAAATATTTTAATTGAGTATTTCATGTTTATGTTTGGCCCTTCCAACTTTCTTTGAAAAATTCTTCTAATTTAATAAAAACAATTTCTCAAAGATTCTTATTTTCTACATTTAAATCTTTAATATATTTTGCAGTACTTTATTAAAATGTCATGGTACCTTAAAATCAACATTTATTATAATTCATTTTGTGTAAGATAGAGTTCGTTTGTAGAAAGGAAATCCAATTAAAATTAATTAATTAACAAATATTTATTAAAATATTTAATATATTATCATGGAAAATTAATTTTATCGAATTATTGTTTATCAAGAAGTTAGAGAAAATCATTTACGCATTTCGTTTTTACAAGTACGAAAAAAAAAAGATAGTCAAATAAGAGTTTGTAAATTGTCTATGATGTGGAAACAAGTCAAATCAAATGTTATACATACGACTAGAAAAATAACAAGCGGAATTTAATTATTAATTTTCTTTTCAGTTTTAATTTATTTTTTTGTATATAATTCTAAAGAAAGTTATTTTTTATTTTTTAAAACAAGAGTAACCCTTCCCTTATTTATGCTATTTTAGCAACTTACTAAGTAAGTAAAAGGCTGATAAATAGATCATTCCTTTAAAAAAATTTCAGAAAAGATAAGCCTGAATTGCAGAAAAACTCACATAAGAGACGAATTAGCAGCTTTAGCTATTGCTGTGAAAAGCTCTGCGGGCAATCACTTTTAACAAGTAAAGTACCTTGCAGGTTTTGCTGTTTCGTATCTTCTAATAATAAAGAAGAGTGTTTGTATTTGTGCTTGCGTGTGTGTTCGCTCATTATGGGTTATATTTTTCTAATCTAATCAACTAAATTTCGTATTAATATTTTTTTAAGGCAGAAATGGGCATCTGGCGCAATTCATTTCTGAGATTTTCATTCATTTATTAATATGCAAGATTTAACACTTTCTAAAAAAATGCTAAAAATATCGTAGCCAAAATGGGATTTTATACCTATTTCAAAAAAGAAAGTACAAGTGCCCTTTTTATAGTATTGTTTTAGTTAATGTGCAAGTGTTTTTGAATTTTATTACAAAATATTTGAAATAATAATCTTCATTATTATAATAAAATTCAACCTACTTTTAAACATTTCATCAGAACATTGGCTTTTCTTCCATTATAGAAAACTAAAGAAGAAAGATTTTATTTATTACCCGTTCAGGTTATATAGGAAACTCAAAAGTGAATTTACAATACCGTCAAAAACAGAGTGCTACAGATAAGGCGAGGATAGCATAATTGATTCAGTAATAATGTTTCATTCATGCCAAAAGTTGACATGTCGCTTCTAATGTTCTAATGGTAGTATTATGGCATGTGAGGCATTCTCTAGGCTATTGCCATTTTTTAGTGAGTATGTGAGACATTTTTAGGGTTTCTACTCGAATGGGATATGTATTAGACAGAGTATTCTCAACCACTATGCTACAACACTTTAGTGTGCTCCCAAATACTTAAAGTGCGCCGCCAGCCAAATTTTAAAAATGTTATTCTATGATTTATGGTGATGGTAAAAAAAATCTTAAAAATATTATTACAGTTTCCTACATCTTATTTGTGTGAGTTCGTATTCTCGGTATTAACCAACATAAAAACGAATAAAAGATCGAGACTGTTAAATCTAGAAGACGATATGAGAGTAGCATTGATAGTATGAAATGAAATGATAAAAATACTTCAAGCTCAATTTTCTCATTAAAAGAATTATTATTATTACTTTGTAATTACTCTCTTAATAAACGTATTGTTGTTTTTGTAGTATATATTATATTATTTTATTTTACATTCAAAATTATCATCATAAATTATATTACTATCATTAACTATATTACTATCATAAACTAAGTATATTATAGCTAATTGTTTGTATGTTTATTGTTTATATTAACGTCCCATTGTAAAGCAACAATTGGACTATTTATACTATAGCTAAGCAAACAACTTTTAAACTGATCTTTTTCTTTGTGTGCCGCCAATTGTTGAAATTGTTAAAAATGCACCATGCCAAAAAAAAAAAAAAGTCGAGAATCACTGTATAAGGTATCTGTCTACGTCTAAAAGGCCACTTTGGGTCAATATTAACATTTTTTAAAATTTTTCCCTTTTAAAGTACATTTATTTAGCTTTCTAAATCGGTGTTTATTTTTCTTCTGCGATTAATATAAATGGAGATATTAAGATTTATGTAATTCAAAGTAGTCAAAAACGAAACAGAAAGTTGAATATTTTTCGTCGTTTTATTTCCTAA
Source organism: Argiope trifasciata (assembly GCA_026543055.1). NCBI lineage: Eukaryota > Metazoa > Arthropoda > Arachnida > Araneae > Araneidae > Argiope > Argiope trifasciata. Next base: position 645,596 of record JAPMOQ010042736.1, read on the forward strand.
TACGTCCCTTATGTCATAAATTAATTTATTTTTTCAATTTATAACATACTCTACATGCAAGCCACTTAAGTTCAGACAAGTGTTCAGCTTTTTATACACAAAGATTGGCAATATATGTTTCTCGAGCATTGTTTAAGTTTTGAAAACATCTGTTGGCCTCGTGTTATATATTTATTTTCTCAAGTGATTATTTTTTCAAGTGAATATTGCTTAATTTGATCTGAACATTTTTTAATTGCTTAAAAAGTAAGAGTGGTACGATCGTAGTTGGACATCCTGCTTGGCGCGCTTTTCAAAAATCGCCAATCAAGAACCCGCGCCTTGTTTTTCGGAGCTTTAGGTGACAAAAGAGAAATAGGGTTGCCAGAATTAAAAAAAAAAGGGTTGCTGGCTTTTAGCGCGTTATCGCAATTGGCGAATAAGGAGTTCAAACTACGATTCACCCAAAAGCGTTTTAAATGGGCGAATAAAGTATTAACAACAGTAAGAAACGAAACTTTCATGGAAATATGCGTTGTAGAAGAGCTGCAACTTCTTTTGGTGCATCTTATTCAAAACACAAGACATGCAGTGAAAAGAAAATGTTAACAGGTCTACATAGAGTAATACTGGTCTTTCAAAGAACATCATCAAAATGATTAAGCCCTCTTACATGTAGTTATGCAATCAGGATTTTCTAGAAAAATGCTTTCAGACTAAGACTCAAAATGCTAGTAAAACCTTCAATAATCTTTTGAGAACGATTGTTCCAAAAAGCCCATTTGTCGAGCAAGACTTTACGTTTAGGAGCATCAGTATCTGTAATAATTTTAAATGAAGGATTCTATGGTCTGATAGCATTTTTTTTTTCTGAATTGGGAATAACTCTTGGGGATTATACACTGAGAGACTTCGTTTCTCTCTTTAAAAGAAGGAAAGAAAGTAAGAAAAGAAAAAGAATCGTCACATCGAAAAGGTAGTCTTTAAGTGCAGCAAAAATGGACAGAAAAAAATTAAGAACCTTTAAAAAGTAGAAAACTGATAAAATTATTAACAAAGAAAGTGTATGCTACAAATGTCGTGCATATTTAAAATATATAAATTAAGATTTTTTTTTCATAAGGCATGAATAAAAACTTTAAATGCATTTTTTGAGAAACTTCTATTTTGTAAAAATTTTACGACGCAAAACATGATATCTCAAAATATGAATATTTTTTGCTGAAATTTTTTATGCTTGTTATCTACATTATCTTTAAGGCAATGAAGTAGGATTATAATTCTTATATAAATAGTTTTTGATTTAGAGCTGTTTAATGCTGTTTACATGTACGAATTTTGGTAAATTTTGAGTTAGGAAATGCTCAAACTGCCATAACTTTCTTGTAAATGAAAATACAGTAAGAGCTCCTTATTCGCGCTTCCTTCCTTCGCGTTTTCACTATTCGCAGATTTAAAAAATGCGACCCAGTTCCTATATTCGCGGTTAAAAATTTCTTTATTCGCGGATCTAATTTAATTATTACATATATAATAATAAAGAAGAACTGAAGCCACACACATTGAAGTCATGCTGGAAAAAATTGTAGCCTACTCTGACTATGGAAAATGACGAAGAATCTATGCAAGTTCAAACTGACTGCAAACATAGCCGAAATCACTAATGGAATAGGACGAGATGGGTTCGAACAGATAGAATCAAAGGACATTCAGGAATCGCTTGAATCGCAAGATGAAGATTTGATTGAAACCGACTTGGAGGAAGTGTTAAATTCACAGCCCATTGAAGAGGAGGCTTCAACAAGCACTAGAAACGGGACATTTAATTTGAAAAATCTTAGTGAAGGTTTAAGAATGGCAAATGAGTTTTGCAATTTCTTTATGAACATTGATCCGTGAATGGAGCATAGTCTTATATTTAAGAGGCAAATTGCTAATGTGACTGCTGCATATCAATCTGAATTGAAGGAGCTTTTAAAAACTACGAAGCAAGAGAAAATTACAAAATTCTTCAAATCATTGCCTAAGCCTTAAGATAATTAATCAAAATGTTTAAAAACTTCAATTAAATTGATTTTTTATATATTTGTTTGTTTATATTTTGTCACCTAGGAACGTATCCCTATAATCCAATATAAATTACCATTCCGTATTCACGGTTTCTGCATTCGCGGCATATTTATGGAACATATACTCCGCGAATAAAGAGCCTTTACTGTATTTAATTTCTTCCAAAAACATTGCATTCCATGAAAATAACCGCTACGATGTCATAAATCTACGTCAACTTTTTAAAAAGAAGAGGCAAAAAAGCATATGTAGCAATAAAGCAATATTGGCAAAAACAGGTTAACCTTTTAAAAACGCATCTGCTTTCAAAGAAACATACATAATAATAATGCAATACTGGTAAAAGCAGGTAAAAATATATGTGATTAAAAGATGCAGATGAATATTGCCATTTATGCTTTATTTATTGTCTACGCAATTTCGACATTCAATTATTTAAAAACCGTTAACGAAAACATCATGTTTCACATGATAATAAAAGACAGGATATTTTAGTTTCAAGGGATTAGAAGTCATATTAACAAAGCATATCATAGATAACATTAAACACTAAACGCTAAATGTTACTAATATTACTAACACTAATAGCTAATATTAGAGACAGAACTTTACTTTTTAAAAAAGATTATAATTCAAAATTTTAAATGTATCCTTTGAGAGACTTATAATTAAAACCTGCTAACTCTAAAAAGTTTTCTAAACTTTTTCTAAACTATTTGATATAGTTATTAAACTTAGCATATATAGTGATGGCCAAAACTGTGAACACTTTTAAAAAATTTTATTTTCTAAATTTGTATGTTTGTAGAAAATGTAACTTTTCATAAAATACAAATTTTACATATCATTTTGAAGAGTATTTAATTCTGGTTTCAATACAAAAACCAAATTTCAAATATTTGCAATACAAAAAAAAAAAAAAAAAAAAAATGGGAACGGCAATAATTATCGAGATACTTTAGATGCAGATGATTACACTCAGTACTTATTAGGGTAGCCTTTATTTTTTATTACAGCTTAATCCTGATATTTTATAGAGCTGACGGAAGGTTGAAATTCTTCCTTCGTTATTGCATGATGCCCGGAAATAATTATAGCCACAATTAATTCTCTTTTATTTGATGAACGCTTCATGTGTATAAAAGTTTTCAATGATGCAATAAGTTCTCAATAATTTTGTGACCAGGACTGTTTCCTGGCCATGATAACAACTCAATATTCTTCGTACTAAACCACGCTTTAGATATTTTTTGCTGTTTAGCAAGGAGCTGAATCCTGCTGAAAAATAAATGATGTGTTGTTGGGAAAGAGATCACTGAAGTTCTGAATTAGTTTTGGCTTAATAATATTGTCAATATATTTTCTCGCATTTAATGTCCCATCTGTTGCATGAAGGAGACCAATACCATCTGTTGTCATGCATGAGCAAATCATAACACTAAGTTCTTCATTGTTGCTCTTGGCCTATTCTTTGTCTCATTACTCCATATAACTTGTGACACTGATCATCTGTTCACTTAATACGTTTCCTTTGCCCAATGTAATCTTTGTATACATTGAATAAAGTGAGATAAGGATTTTTTTCGTTAAATTGTTGTTGTAATGCCACTTGGTCAAACCAAGCCGAATTAGCAGAGCTGTTTCGATTAAGGCAGAGGTGTGCGCCTTTCGTTGTTAACGAGCACCGTTCAAGTGAAAGGACGACTTTGCTCGAACACACACGACACAGCCCTTTTGAGGGGGCTGTCGAATTCATTCATACACTCATTCATCCATCAGCAAGTCAGAATTGAGATCCAAATCAGAGACCGACTCAACCCTGATTCAGTACACCCAGAGGTATCGTTTTGTTAAGGGAACTTGGAGGGCTTTGCAGTCACGACCTATTTAACGTGCCCCAACTGCCATTAGCCAACACGGCGGTCTTTGGACTAGACAAGCACAGAACCCGCCACCTTTCTGTTACGAGACTGACGCTCTACCAACCAGGCTACCGCCACCCTTTTCGTTAAATTCTACCTCTTAGTCAACATCTAATAATCTTCGCCAGATTTTTCTTGAACTGACATAAATCCAGCAGCATTCAATTAATTTTTGATAGTTGCTGATGACATTCTTCAATCTTGGGGACAAAGTCTTTTTATTTTTCTGTCATCGACAGAGGTGGTATACCTTTTTAAACCATTTCCTGCTCTATTTTTATTGAATTAGTCTCCTGATATCATAAAAAAAAATTTCGGATTCCAGATACAGTCACTGAAACGCCCACCTGACTTGCAAGTTCAGCATAGGAAAGACACTCATTAACAATTATTCTTAATTCTCTTTCTAGATGCCCAATCTATTCGTTTATTTGATGCCATTCCTTCTTGGCTAAATATTAATAAATAATTCGAACTATATTAAAATGTTTAACAAAATTTCTAACTTGCAATTTCATTACATAAAAAACAGTCTTCCATCCACATAAAAAAGTACAATAATGACTTGTTCCAACTTTAAACATGACGTCAGCTTCTTTCAGCAGTTATTAACATTTGATTGATTCCCAGAATCAGAACAGTGATTTATCAGGAAAGTTGGAAATTGCAATTGAATTCATCACTGAATCTGTTATTCAGATTAAAGTAATAAAAACTTTTTTGTATTGCAAATATTTGAATTTTGCTTTTTGTATTGAAATCTGCCTTAAATTCTCTTTAAAATAAAATGCAAGAGTTTGCATTTCGTGAAATGTAACATTTTCTATAAGTATACAAACTTAGAAAACATAACAATTTTCAAAAGTGACCATAATTTTGGTTATCACTACTGTTATCATTATTTGGTTATACTATGGAGGATAAAAATGGGTACTTTGGATCTTTTTTTAAAAATTTAAATACTTAAAAGTAAAGCAAATTGCTTGAATTTTTCCTCTATAGCTTCCGAAAATATTATAGTAATAACTAGATTTTACATAAACATGGTATTCAAAAAATTACTTTTTCCGTGGTATCAATTCTTTGACATAAAAATATTTTTTCTTAATTAATAAAGGTTTTTTAAAAAATTTAAAAAAAAACCTTTAAGCTTTTTTTCCATCTAGAATCGTAAGAATTGTGAGGAAATTTAAACGTATTATTAAAGAATTTACAAAAACACTAGAACTCTGGGAAAACAATAATGTTATTTATAAAATTTATTGTTAAATTTGTAGGTATTTTTTCGTTTTTGTTTTAAATTGCAAATAACTATCTTATCACTGATACAATTGACTATGGGAAAAGCAGAATTTTTATAAGAAAGCAGCCTTTTTAGCTAAATTTGAGAAGAATCAGAAGAAAAATTGTTATATTTTTTAAATACCCCTAACGTGAAAAAAAATCAACATTTTGTATTACTTAAAGTTAAAATTAGGTTATACAGTTTAGAAATAGAAATAACAAAGTCTATTTATTCTTTATAATTTTAGCTAAGCTAACAGGAAACAAAGAAATGCATAACAATAATAATAACAGGTAGAAGTCTTCTAAAATAATATGAATCAAATTTGTATCGAAATTTGATGCTGAAGAAATCCTCAATATCAAGTTAAATCAAATATTTAATTAAAATTTTTAGTAATCGTTAACTCTGGAGAACAAGTCGGCCTTCAGAGGGGTCTAATAAACAATAAAATCTAAGAAATAAAAATTTGGCTTTTCATATTTAATTTATCATACTTCAAGCTTCTAGAGCTAAAATGTTATAATTTTTTGTCCATGTTTTTTGATGTGAATGTATTTGATACTTGTATATTCACTTTTGTACAATTTTATATTCTATACGAAAGTGCATACTGTTTTAATATTTCTGACATGATAAAGGAGGGAAATTTTCTTTTTCTGGCGGATAAATAGTTTTGTGATTACACTTCTTATTTCATTCAGTCTGATGTATTCTTTTTGTGATCCCCAGACGAGGTGGCCGTGTCCTTTAGTATAATACTGAAAATGCTGTGTAATCTTTTATTATTACATCTCTTTCGTATTTATTTATATAATAAATGTATTATCTTGAAGAATCGAATCTAAGATTTTATTTAAAGACTAGCTATAGCCGTGACTTTGTTCGCATAGAAATTTTTATGTAGGTATATGTACGAAAAACTATCAAATAATGACAAATAAAAAATTAAACCTAACTTAAAAACGATAAATTTAAAAGTATAAGTATATATGATAAATATATAACGTAAATACAATTTAATAACAGAAACCCACAACTTACATAAAAACGATTTATTTACATTGTATACCCAAAACGAAACAAAACAGCAAATCAAAGACGTATTTCTTTAAAATGAGGTCAATTCCCTGGTATTTATTGATCGAGATTAAGATAGCTAAAACAGTATTATACACATAATTTTTAAACTTTCAGTTTAAATGAAGTCATCAATCACGGGTGAACTTTCCTACGTCAATTGACATAACGCAAATGTCTGACTGTCCTACACCAATAGGGGTAATGCAATGCAGATAATAAATAATTTCATTTATTCTGTTTTATTTTAATTTAAAAGTACTTCAGAATGAATCCGAAAGATCGATTCATTAACAACGTTTGATTTTAAATGCATCAAACACAAAGAAAATTAGTTGTATCGTTTGAAATAATCGGTCGAAATTTTTCTAAGCCTGACCTCATTTCTGTTGGAAAAAAAAGAAGCCTTATTTATCTTTGGTGCGATTTCTCCTCATCTTTAGTTTTTAATTAATAAAAAAGGAGCCACTAAATTAACTGGAATAAAAATTAGCTCATGTTTTATTCCTGACTATAATCTATCTTTGTGCTAAATTTCATCCAATTCTGTTCAGCCATTCTGGTGTGATTGAGTAACAAACATCCAAACTTTCATATTTATATATTGATACACATAACAAAGAAGTAAAAAATTATTATTCAGTTCACAAATTTAAAGTCTGATTCCACGTAAGTCATCTGTTAATAATTTGAGAAAAAAATATTTCTGAATTTTATTATTATATATGAGTAGTAGTTAATAAATATAATAAAATAAAAATATCTATTATATTTCTTTCATAAATATAATAAAATAACTAAAACAAAAAAGGGAATATAATTAAATTAAAAAAATTAAGTTCACAATTAAACTGTATTTCTAAAAACCTCTTTATTGAATTATTATTGAAATATTTTGCTATTAAAGGCGTCATTAAAAGATCGAATAAATTTACAAAAGTTGTAAGTACGGTTTTCAATAAAAATTTACAAAGAGATTATACATAATTTGGAACCGGAATTTTAATGAGCATGCCCACATTTCAGATTGGTGAATTTTTATGTAGAAAATAATAGATATTTACTTCGAAAGAGTCGCCTCAATGTAATTAAGCAATTAGGAATTATAATTTTGTTGTGTATGCATACATTTGCAGTCTGAGGAATTCTTATATGTATCATAACATTATTTAAATGTTTAGAAAAATGCTTTAAATGAAAATGTTTTTAGAGGAAGGTTTGTTTGTTTGTGGAAGGAGATAATACTTATAAATTTAATTGTTAATTTTCTCAATCTATATAAATAAAATTAAAAAGTTCAAATTTATGTCCCCAATAGAAATTGAAACGAATAGATTTTAATCAAATTTTGTTACAAATGTTATAAAAGATAAAAAAAGGCTTTAGTAAAAAGGTACTTTGGGCTATCCTGTCGATCATTTTCGATAAACATGTTATTATCGTCAAAAGGTAGCTTTGTGCCAGTAACCGCAAATTACTTTTCATTATAACGGTGCCAAAGAATTGGAGCATATTCGCCATTCCTTTGGTGTTATCCCAAAATCCCAGTAAAAGTTTTATGAGAATTAATTATACAAATAAAATAAGTATGCCAAAGATTTGCAACCTGAAGTTAGAATATATAAAATATGAAAAAATAAACTTTAAAAAAAGATTAATTTTGTTTTATTTACAATGAAAAATGACTCTTTCCATTAAATAACTTTGAAAATACTTCTTATTTAAATTTTAGTTTTAAAGTTGGTTACGTTTTTAACAGTTGATGAAGATTCAAATCCAAATTTTAAAAAGGCAGCCCTGATATTCCATGTCTTAAATATATATTTAAACTCTCTTCATAATATTTAACTGAATTTTGAATCATTAAAACCATTGAAATTTTATGAAAATCCAGCCTTTTTGAGTTTTTAAAAATCATTTGGGACAGTTAGTTATTTTCATATAAGGTACAAATATACTAAGGCCGAACATATTTTTTCATTTCAATTAAAGAATAAAATGCGAATGAGAAGAAAGGTTTTGTTTCAATTCAAAAACTTATTTAAGCGAAACATTTTCATTGAAGATTAAAAATGATAAAATATAGTAACAAATTTTATTTGAAATATATATGATAATTTCAACCTATGTTATAAATATTTTTTACTAGTCGCTTTTTCTAACCAGCTGCTCACCGAGAATATTGCTTATATTTAATTTCAGTTAAATTGTTTAAGCATAATTTATGTCTATTATGTCAAATCACCAGATATTAAAGTTGTGTTGTTTCAATTTCCTTACAGACATTCTATTCACTGTATATCTTTCTATGGAAACTGATTTACCACCATTTTAAACGTTATTAAAAAAATATAAAAGCCAAGTTGTCTAGCTTTCGCAGTACGCTTCGTCTTATAAACGATACAAATATTAAACAGATTCTTTCATTTTACCTTTCAACAATAAAATAAAATGGATTGAAAATGATTTAAATTTCTGGACAACAATGTAATCTGTAATTTGTAATCAGGTAAAAAATAATTTAAAAAGTGTCAAAATGTAGAGGAAAAATTGTCCTTACATTTAAGCGGATATCAGGAAAAATAAAGCAAAATTTTATTAACTTTTGTAAAGGCGAATGATTTCTTTTTGTGCAATGTTTCCAGAAAGTTATCGAAGAAAGACGCTGAAATTCAATCTAATTTTTAATTAATTAAAATTTTAAAAAAAATTTCTCCCATAAGCATAGATTTATACTCTAAGGCAGTGATGGGGAAACTACGGCCCGCGGGCCAAGTCCGGCCCCCGGAAAGGTTTAATCCGGCCCGTTTAAGAGTGCCGTCGTGAGAATGTTTGAACGCATTCTTACTTCGTAATGTGACGACCCGCATAAAAACTACCTGCGGCTATATTCAAAACACAATAGTATTCTGGACAAATCCATCCGACCCAAACAGCTGACTCCTCATCGCTCGAAACTTCCTGACACTCTCGTATTTTCGATTCATTGTTCTGTTTTTCCGAAAGAACCGCAAAACTCCAATTCCCGAGCAATCCTTGCAGGTAGGTATAAATACAAGCGAGGCCGCCCGAAGATCAGTTAGTTAGCGACTTAGTCAGTCATCTACAACGACCCGTTGTGACTCGAGTAATTGTTTGTGTAATCCCCGAAACTCCCACTGCCTCAACAAACACCCGCGCAAGAGCATTAGTTAGTAGTAAGCTTTCGTCAATTGCGTTTTTGTGTGTTATTCTCCGTAGTAGGTAACGTCTAAAATGGATGTTAAAAAAAAGAAAAGTGGATTCAGAACGTCGAGTTTTTAAAGAAAAATGGACGTGGAAATATTTCTTTACTTTATTTAAAGAAAAACCTGCGTGCTTACTTTGCAATACAACTGTTGCAGTTTTAAAAGAATATAACATTCAACTCCATTGCAAGAGCAAACATGAAAACCACTCCTACTCATCGTTAAGTGAAGAGGTAAAAAAAATTAAATCGAAAGATTTAATAAAAAATTTATGAAGTCAACAACAATTATTTCAGAGAGCTAATCATTCTCAAAGATGCGCTACGAAAGCCAGTTATGTGTTGGCTTATAATATTGCTAAATCTAATAAAGCATTTTTAGATGGAGAATTTATAAAGCAGTACATGATAGATGTGTGCGATATTATGTGCCCTGAAAAGAAAAATGATTTTCAGTCACTGTCTCTCTCAAGAAGAACAATCACCGAGAGAATTGAAAATATTGATAAAAATCTAATTTGACGTCTTAGAATACGAAACGTGGCTTTCTGATTTCGCTTTTTTCACAGACCTCCTTGTACACATGAATAAACTTAATCTCAAATTGCAAGGGAAAAATCAGTTTCTTCACGATATTTGGCAATACCTGAAGAGTTTCAAATTACAGTTATTATTATTTGCTAATCAGATCTCTAAATCTGATTTTTCTCATTCTCCAAGAATACAATCTTTAAAATTCACTATATCAAACAATAAGATTAAAAAATACGAAATTAATTTGAGAAAACTATCTTCAGAATTTGAAAGGAGATTTCAGGACTTTAGAAAAATGGAACCAGAGTTTGGTATTTTTGCGACCCCATTCAATGTTAATTACGAAGAAGTTGATGCAAAATTTCAACTAGAGTTAATAGAACTGAACTGTAATACTCTCCTGAAACAAACTTTTCATACAGTACCATTACTAGAATTTTATAAAAATTTAAGTCCAGATAATTTCCCAAATCTTATTACTCATGCAATGAAGATAATGACAATGTTCGGCTCATCTTACATATGCGAACAAATCTTTTCAACAATGAAGCTTAGGAAAACTCTTTAAGAAACAGAATTACAGATGAGCACCTTTCATCAGTTTTAAGAATTTCTGCTTCGCAAATGGAACCGGACTATGATGAAATTTTGATAAAACAGTCTTAATTTCATTTTTCTCATGCACAATCAACCAGTTATGACACCAGAAAATAAAGTGTTAATTCTTCACATCAAGAACTACACTAAATTCATTTTAGATTTTGTGCTTATAATTTTCTCACCTTCTGCTTTTTTTACTATTAAAATAATAAATGTATGTAATAATATATGTATATGTTTATGGAACACATAAATTTTTTAACGATTAAGCATTATTCTTTGGCCCGCTACGATCGTCTAGTTATTATAAATGGCCCATCTTAAAAAAAGTTTCCCCACCACTGCTCTAAGGTATACTTGTTCCGAATTTCGCAGTTATAGGCCGAACAATTTGGCTTGTAAAATGCCACTATTCAAAATGAAAAAACTCATATTCATCTTTATTATTAATTGTTATTACTCTCAAGTACTGACGAATATGAAATATTTTCATACAACTTATGTGACAGCTACTGTAGTTTTTAATTTATCATCAATAAAATGCATGAAATAATTTTATTTCGAACAATGCCAGATATATTAATTTGTCGATATTAGTTCAATTTTCCAACCTCAGATGGAAGCGCATACCCTCTGTTTTGAAAATAATGCAGAAAAAATTCTTTTTTCATTGGCAGTCAAGAAAAAGTAGACCTTCACGGTAATGAGTGCGATCAGTAGCTTGCGAGCAAAAGCAGAGCTACATTTTTTTTAACGATCACGTGGAAATGAAAAAAACCCTGCGTTTTCAGATTATGCAGTAGTAGTTTATGTTATGTATGTATGTTAATTAGTCGTTTATGAAGAAAATACTTTTTAGTGTCTTCCAGAAATATTCGGAACTGTGATATGGAATTGTTTAAAACTGTATCAAAATAAGGATTGGCTAGTTGTGAATAAATGGATGACTTGTCAAGAAAACTGTTTCCTGTTTTTTCTTGGGCAGAATCTTCTAACTTTTGAAAATTGGAACACAGGTTCTATGCTTACGAACAATGTGGAAATACTTCGTTAGGGAAATGACTCTTATATTCGAGTCAGTTAATAATTAATTAAACTTCGTATTTAATGAAAATTTCTGAGAAATTCAGGAAAACCCATTAAATTTTAAATTTTAATACAGTTTAAAAAATAAAAAATGCTTAAAAAAATGCAGCCTGAATATAAATTAAAAGTCTTATAGAAAAGGAATATATGTAGTATTTAATATATTTTAATAAATATTATTCTTAATTGCCTTTGGTGACCATCTGGTTTGTTGGCAGCATTAGTAATGTTTAATACCAATAAAATTTCACTTGCATTTCTTAACTGTCATAATTTCCTACACAAAGTAGGTTTCAGCATCAGATTATGATAGATGTCAGAGATACGCTATTTTATCATAGTATTATTCATAGTATTATTAAAAATGTCACAATGTGAGCAATCAAAATTTTAATTCTAAGCCGTTTTTCAATGTATTTGGACATCACTTTCTAGTTTTTCATGTAAACAGAATTTTTCTTCCATTGCTTTCAATGACAAAAGAAAATTTCTTTAATTTCTTCCTTCTTAATTTTTAGTCACAGAAAAAAATTATAAACATGATTTAAATTCCATTTCAGTGATGAAATGTGTTGTTGAATATCAAATAATGTTTATTTTCAATTTTCTGAAATTGAAGAAAATTTTCAGGAACAATAAAATTGGTTTAATTGAAAAGACAAATTTTGACTTTCAAGGTGTACAAATTGGTTTGTCTCGAAATAGTTTTGCAAATAACTCCTGAAAAACATCAAAATTGGATTGCAATTTTAATAATTAAAATGATTACAATTTTAATAAAAATTTTAAATAAACCTTTCGTATATGCTAATTCACACTTCACAGAATATATTTGTAACAAATTTGTGGTTTGTGAGTCAAGCAATTTAGACTACAAAGCCGAAACGGTACACGCAACTGTACATGCACGCATACACTCATATTCTTCGTTTCATTATAAGCAGAAAAATTATTATATTTTATTTCTTTTTCAAGTTAAAATTTCTGGTAACATTTCTTCTTAAAAAATTCTAGAATATAGTTTCTTCTTGAGTTTTAGAAGTTTTTGTTGCATATCAAATTTTACAATTAATTTGATTAAGCTTTGAGATTTTTTATTTTATTAAATATGTTAAACAATTTTTCAACAGATTCTGCGGTGATCGTTGAAAATAAACCCAAAGTTCTGAGCAATTGTGATTTAAAGAAAGAAAAAAAAAATAGGATTTGTCATATCCGTCATATTTAATTGTATTTTTAAATTGCTTTATGGAAATACTTTATTGTTTTTTTTAAAAGAATGTTACCTAGGAAACGCTAACATTAAATATTTTCCAATACCTCGTTTTTTGATAGTAATTACAGAGAGAGAACAAATGCATACCAATATAAAATTGAAAAATAACGAAAATTGCAACTACTTTGCATATTATTTTTCCATTAGCGCTTCATAATGACGAATAATACACAAATAAATCACCACGATATAGTCTTTAGACGTGATTCGTTTTAGGCTGGTTAATACTCGCGTTATTTTCTATCTAGTTCAATGGATACATTTTCTGAAAATCGTTGAATCCTGAGGTTGACTTCAAAAATGCCACCAAATATGTAAATATTTCCTTTAATTCTTTCAAATCTCAGTTCTTTCATTTGGCATGATCGTTCAAGACACTTTTTACAATTATTAGATGTTATAATGTGCATTAATATCGCATTTATATATTTCTAAGCAATTAAATGAATTAAATGTGACTGAATTATGAATGTAAAATTATATGATGTTAATTAATGATTAATCTAGGAAATTTGTGGCTTAATTAATAATTCAATCTTATGAAATAATGTAATAAATTAATATTTATGAAATGAATGTTTTTAGATAGCAGAATGTTTTCATGCGAGTAAATAATGAATCTTTAAAACAGACGAAATTAGTTAATTAATCCAGTTGAAATTATTAAAGTTGTTTTTCAATCTGGTTGAAATTAATGAATTAATTAATCAGAATGAATTGAATATTCCCATGTAACAATACTATTTGAATGCAAATGAATAATGAATGAATACTCTGGATGAAATTAATGAATTAATCTAAATGAAATGAATAAATAATTTAATCAATCTTAATGAAATTAATAATTCAATTAATTAGGATAAAATAAATAAATTTAAACATGATCTATTCCTAAAATATAAAGTAAATTGCTTTTTATAAAGTATAAATTTTTATTCTAAAAAATAAAAATTCAAATTGGAGATAATAAAATAAATTTATTTACAGTTACTCACAGAATACAGTAGCAAGAACAGAACTAAACACTTTTCACGTTTCTACAGATTCAGTAAAAACGGAAAAGTTTTCAGTTTGGTTATTCCGATGTACAAATTGCGCTTAAAATCATGATTCTATATTAAATAGTGTATTGCATAGTCTTCCAGTAATATTTTAATTAAAAAAAATAATTTCGAATAATTTAATAAGGATTTATGTTATTTAATGCATGTGTGTCCTGAACCATCAATTAATGAAGTTTTAACTAAGCAATTATGGAATATTCTGTTATTAATTAATACTTCAGATTTATTCGTTTTCCTTTAACAGTAATTACTTCACATATATTTATGTCATTCATTTATATATGTTTATGCAACTGATTTTGAAAAAAAAATCCTGCTCTTTAAGTTTAAAATTAAGGCAAAATAACTATTGGTATTATTAATTTTGTAAATATCCTATCTTCTTCCTTCTTGAGAAATTTCTTTTTTACTTATAAATATATTTATTTTTGCAAAATATTTATTTAGAAATTCAAACTTATCCTTTAAATTCTTGTTAAATATTTGAATAGAATGGTAAATATATTTAAATATAATTTCGATGGAAAACAGATAGTTAGATAGATAGATAGTTAATCAGATAGATAGATAGTTAGTCAGATAGATAGATAGACAGATAGGCAAACATACAGATAGATACGCAAACACATCTTTATCATAAGTCGTGATATATATCTAATTTGAATTAATATTTTCTTTCCTTCTCGAATTAAAATTTGATTTGTAAATCAAATTTTTCTTTCAATATTAATTAAATAGAATATATGAATGGGTTTTTAAAAAAAATATTTTTGCAGATATAGTAGAGGTGATTTCCTAACAAAAGTGCATAAAAGAAGAATTGGTACTTTCAGTAAATACTGTGCACAGCTCTGTAAGCAATCGCTTATAACAGGTAAATTTTTTCTCAGTTTTTGCTGCCTTGTATCAAATAAATGCAATGATGTCAATTCATTGACTTGGGATATATCGATCTTTCCCAGCAGATTCAATTAAGAAATAGACTAAGAATTACAACTGTCAAGTAGCCTGAATTAAGATGAAATGATATTTAATGGCATGTGCGGTTACATTTTTAATGTAATTGTGATTCATTTCTATTTGTCACCATACACGGAAATCGGGGAAGGAATGCACTAACATGAGGATAACCATCACCTTCAAAAGATTATCGTCTTTCTCCCTACATCACCCACTCCATACCTGATATGTTCTGAAGTTATAGAAAATAATAGATAGATAACTGGGGAGGGTACTAGATTAAGTATGCGAATAAGTAAGAAGGAAGAACTCTCTTTCTCTGTTTCATTTATTGTTCATTCTCAATTTGAAAACACTTGGCGTTATTCCGCATGCGTCAGAATGCGTCTATTTAATTAAAACAGAGGTACGAAGAAAGATGATAAGAGGAGAGTTTCGCATTTAATAATTTGAGGAATTTGGATTATTCTCGGACTTATGAGGCCTAAAAACTGTAGGTAAACTTGTAATAGTGTCGAAAAAAAAAATTCACAATAAAGTGTTAATAATTCACAATAAAATACTAATTACAGTCGATTCCGGTTAATCGGGCCACATCGGGACGCGATCATTTTGGTCCTAATAACCGGCTGGTCCGATTACACGAACATGCCCTATGTTACAAGACGCTATACGTAATATATTAAAATGTCATTATGACCTTTATTGTGCGGTACACGCGTATGGCAAACATACAAACAAGAACTACTGTTGCTTATGAACTTAATTCATTGAAAAATAAATTTACGAACAAATTCTTCGAAACGATCTACATGATACTCAGCATGCGAAGCACAGTAAAAAAAAGTTCTTATCAAATTCCAGTCAACGTTTGAATAACTTACTACCCAGCTGCCCGTTCTAAGAAACCAAGTGCTTGCTCACCTTCCACTGGTTCTTTTCCCTTTCGGACTTCCTGCTGTACACAGGCGACGTGTGGCTTCTTTTTCATCTTCCTGCCACGTACTTTGGTCCGTTTAAACGGATTTTAGGTTCAAATAAGCGAATAATATTAGGCTTATGTATATAGGATTTGTTTCGGTTCTTTGAGATTCGGTCCGAATAAGCGGCTGGTCCGTTTATCCGGTGGTCCAATTAACCGGATTCGACTGTATTTACTACAAAGAACTTAAACCATAAATTATGATGAGTAAAAACTATAGTAAACTGGTAATATTATTAGAAAAATTACAACAGTTGGCAATAAAATATTAAATATTTACTGTGAAGTACCTAAACATTAAATTATGATAACTAATTGGAAGATTTCTATTCTTAAATATTGGTAAATCACTTTTTTAGAAAATAATAATAATTTCTAGGTTAAAATAATTCTTTTATTATTTGTTATTAAAAATTTGGATAGCATTTTGAGAATAATTTTTGTAAATAATCTCAGTCACATTTAATGGTATTATATAAAATAATCTCTGCAATTTCTGAAAGCATTTTCCCACTTGAATCAGCGATACATGAGTAATCACTATATATTTTTGAATTAAAATAAATATTATGGTCAAAAACGACAAAACATTCACATATGCGCTGAAAACAAAAACTGATTAAAAAAGTATCTAATGGGGCGAAAATAAGACAAAAAAAAAACTTATAGAATTTCAAAAATGTGCTTTTCTTTGAGTGCCTCTTAGTGCTTTTAGCAATGTAGAATAATCGGAAAGCGGTAGTTTCAGGATAGTGAAACGAATAGTAATTTTTGAATTTTGAATGGAGGCATGGTGTGCATTAAAGTTAACGAACTTTACAGGTTTTCCTGTGATCGCCTCCACACGAAACGTGTTGCGCAAGATAATTAAGGTCCTCGTGTTTTTAGTGTGTACATGCGGTTTCCTATATCAAACTTCAGAATTCTTGAATTTGTACTGGGCCTATCCCACTATTGTCGACATAGAAGTTAACACACCAGCGGAAGTGGACATTCCAGCTCTCTCTTTTTGCAACGCAAACAGGTAAGACTGTTTCATGCCATTAAAAAAATTTTTTTTCCGTTGACCAAAAGCTTATCACCGAAATAAAAACTAGATTTAGGAAATTATTGATATGATGCTCTTAATTATTGTTATTATGATTATTGCAGAATCCGGCGAAGCGAGTTATGTTATAACACGCCAGAGGATTGTTCTTTTTATAAGAACAGTACTGAACTTTGCATCGAATTGCCGAAATACTGTTCGAAATCCGGAAATCCAAAAGATATTACACTGGGTGTAAGTACACTCTTTGTTACATAGGATTAGCTGTATTCGGTGACTAGCTGATTCGCCGAGACTCTTATTTGGGTTACTTTACTTTAAATCTCATAGACATAACATAATATTCATGATTCCCACAGGCAAATAATTTTAAGCATCAAATTGTGACAGACATCAATTGTAACAGATTTGTATCTGGTTAAGTCCTTGTGTTTATCTTATAAATTTAAACAAGCAACTTATGTATACGTATAAATTTATTTCATGTATTTCGGAAATGGCTCCAACGATTTGGATTAAATTTGATGTTTAGGTAAGGGTTTACTTTTTCAATTTATCTATTAGGAGCCTTTCCTAGAGAAGGAATACGATTTTATGCACAAAAGATTATTTTTGTAATTAACTATTAGAGCCTTTTTCTACCTGCTCTCATGCTGCCAATGTCATAAAGCGCCATCTCGTAAATTTTTGTGGTACTTGCATTGCTGACATAGAATAATATACCGGTATCTCAAAATTTCATAAGATGGCGTTGATGGATGTAAGATTGAAGATATTCATATTTAATCAGTGTTTTGAGCTGGGTGACTGGTTTTTCCCGGTAACTTTCAAATTTTCATCTTAGTTTAGTCCATACCAGCGGGTGACCGAGCTCCGCTCGGAGAAAACAGGTATCGAAGCTAACTCGAAGATTTAAATTTTCAATTGTGATTTATCAAAACAATACATGCCATAAGAAAATTTGTGAAACCATTGGTGAAAAGATAACCGGTTAAACCTCGGCTTTTCATCGTCCACCAGCGATGTCATGTCTTGATGTTCCATTGGAAATCCCCATCTGCACTGGTCTCTTCCATGTTTACTGACCATGCACGGAGCGCTTGGGTTCATATCACCACACGGGTTATGGATAATCCATTTCGAGATCAGTTCCTTGAGTTCCGGATCATCTTCTGGAAACTTTATTAGTTCACCATATTGGCTATAGATGGCAGCACGTTACCGCTTGAAACCTATTAGCCATTATGGCGAACTAATAAAGTTTGAAAATATCCTATCTGTAACTCCGAACTGCTCTACCGTAGCGCTTCAAAACCGGCGTCAATCGATTCCTCGTGGCCCAAAACCCCAGACCCCCAAGTTTACCGGAGTTTATTAATTCTGGGGCGATTTTCGACTTGGCAATCATTCCTCGTATTATAGTATAAGATTAACATCCTTCTAAAAGGATTTCCTAATCCAATTATCACTGCTAGACTAATGGATCTAGGAAGATTTTTGTTGTCACTCTCGTGCTGAGAATTTGCTACATTCAGTTTACGAAACTGATAATAAAATCTCTCCAACCTTTTCCTTTGCAGATTCCTCTATTTGTTGCATTTGAGAGAAGAAACCTCTCACGAAAATATGTTCAGAAGTTGGGGGAGCAGTTGGAGGATTTTATGGGTGAATGCATGGTCAAGACGCGTTTTCAACACCCCTGCAAGTTAGACATCATTTAGTTCACTAGCGAGATTCAGCGCATTTTTTTTCTTTTGACATATATTTATTTATCTTATAACTGCTTCTATAGCAACACGTTACTTAATTGGTGTATTGAAATTCATGGTTTTGCAGAAATCATGTGGAAGTTTCGTGGGTGGACAGCAAGGGCCTTCCCAACAACTGTTTCACTGTGGAATCTCTTTGGGGATTACCACAGGCACAACCACGAAAAATGCCGCTCAGTGGTAGTAAGTATCATTTATTGACAATAAGATAGTTCGCCAGGATTAATGGCTATTAGCAGATATGTTCAAATACAATTAAATTTATGTACTGGGTAACCCTGCATTCATGCATCAAAATTTAAGGGTAGATAAAATACATGTCATGAAGCCTTTTTCTTATAACAGTATGGGGTTGGAAATGAAAAATGTTGGCGGAACATTAAAATTAAAATGTTGAATAAATGAAAAGAAAATCTTTACTTACATATTATTACAATTAGTGCCCAAATGTGCCATCATTAACATCGATACAAACCTGTTAACTGAGCAGATGACTGACGTTCTTTTTCGAAGATGCCAGGTGTCTCATGACACTTACTGCAGCGATTGAAAGTAATACAATGAGTTCCTCTTCAGAGTTGATTGCAGTCGTATACACTGTACTTTTTCACCTTGCTTGCCTGTACTTACATCCTCGGACTGGGCAAGATCGACTCAGCCTTTCATCCGTTCAGTAGATCTTATAAATTAAGGACAAGTAGGCTTTGGAACTATAAACAAGCAGTTCCGCGTTAGATTGATCATCTAACCGGGACATATGCCTTGCACTCCAGGGCCCTCGGTGAAGAAAACAGACATGGGCATTGTAGATCTTCGCCACATGGGCTGTCATACTATCAAGTTTAGTTTTATTAGTGTCCACTTTTACATTTATTTGTTCCATTTGCACTTCTCATTTCTAATCTCATATTACTATTTAAAAAATTCTTCTTTATAGGTATATTATTTACCTTTACAGTTTGGCCCATGAATTTAGAGACACCCATTAAATATAATTGAATGACCCTTTGTTTACTTGAATCTTATACAATTCCACATTTCTAGACGAGACAAACGAAAATTTCGTAAAAAGTTTCCTTATCAGAAAGATAAACTGCGGTATTAAATACTACTACACTCTCCTGAAGAGAATTCAATAAAGGCAAAATAATTTTTTTCTGTTAATTTCAGAATACATCATTGCACAAAAATCACCCGATTATAAAATTCAAAGTCTTAGCTTGTTATGTGCAACTGTTTCTCTAATTTAAATTAAATTTTCAAATTTAAGCGCAATTTATAAAAAAAAAACTTTTTTTTTCTCTTTGAAAGACAGATTATCTCACCGTTTAATTACTTTTGTCTCTGGATGGACATTTTACGTTCAGAATTGCCTGATTAATTTTATATTAAGATTCTTTCTTACTCATCCACTAGGCTTTTTGTTGACTCACTGCTTCAGTGAAAATATTTGTTAAGTTTAATTTCAAATAAATATCTCACAATTTGATACCGTTCGTTTAATATAGCATTTTTAAGCAAGTAAGATAGTGATTGATATTAAAACCATGTTATTTTAATAGTCTTATACCTCTTCTGTTAATTGTGCAAAGGGACCTTCCTATTAAAATTAAAAACCTATGTCTTTCATAAATGCGTTAAAAAGGCAACGTTTTGTGCACAGCCGGCCATCTCGCAACCACTGAACAAAGCAGTATCGATAAAATTTATTGTGTTCGACTGCTGTCTTTATCATAATTTGTACCTTACACCGGTCGATTCACCGAACTGACATCCTCTTCGGAGCGGTTGGCCTCTAGCCACAAAGTGTTAGTACTTATCTTTATCTTCCTTGTACATCTATCAACCTGTTAAATAAGGAGCCGACCACTTTAAGAAAGTCTCCTCAAAATTCTCAATATTCTTCCAAATTTCTGCTAAAAGCAAAAGAAAGACAAACATTTTAACATTTCCAATAGCTTTTATAATAATTTTTTAAGATATCCGAACACGTTCGGTACACTTTTTGAGAAAAACATGGTGTAGACATACTTTAACCATATTTCTATGATTAAGGCTATTCCAAATTAGTAATAGGATGTCAATTTAAAAAAAAACTTTAACACGTTTTGAAAACTTGCATTTAATTGCATGAATTTAAGCAAATTC
Source organism: Argiope trifasciata (assembly GCA_026543055.1). Lineage (NCBI taxonomy): Eukaryota > Metazoa > Arthropoda > Arachnida > Araneae > Araneidae > Argiope > Argiope trifasciata. Next base: position 666,625 of record JAPMOQ010042736.1, read on the forward strand.
TTATAAAACTTCAAATTAGCTACGTCAAAAACTATAATTATCATTCTAACAAAACTTATATCAAAAAAAAAAAAAAACTAGATAATTTTATCTGGGGAATGAACTACAATCGCAGGGCTCTAATAATGCATAAAAATTTTACATCCAGTCAAAAATTTATCATAATATTTTTAGTAAATTTATGATATTATTATTCAAACAATAAGCTGTAAATAAAAAAACTATTCATTCGCTCTAAATGCTTTTAGTTCATTCCCTAGAAAATAGTGTAAATACAAAATCCATCAAATTTCATACTTAGCTTAAATTTATGAATAACTACCTTAGGGATAATTAATAATCCTACAAAACTTTCGTTACAATGTATTACAGACATAAATAACCCTAATCTGAGGATTCAGAACTCAACAACGACATATTTAGGTACAAATTTCCATAAAACATTGTTAAAACTTTCATTGACATTTTGCGTTTTTCTGTACCAAACATTTTCCGTATTTAAAACTAAATTTCCATTTATACAAATTTTTAACATGTTTTGGGGCCTTTAAATCGATATTTCCGGCTATTTAAATGTCCTCTTCCGGTTTACCGATCATTACGAAAATATTAATATATTGACTTCTAAATAAATGCAGAGACAAAAGTAAACCTGTTTTGGATAGCTCAAAGACTGGTATATCCAAGAAAATAATTTTTGAAAAATGTCATGTTTTACAGAAATCGACCTTTTCAATGTGTCCGGATACCTTAACATTAAGTCTTTCAGTATTTTGAGATTTTCTGGTGCCATAAGAACTATATTGCTTTAACTTTGATATTCTTCCTTAATTCCAAGACTTCTATGCATTACATTGAAAAGGTAACTGGCAAGATAATCTGCCTTCCAAATGGACATTATTTTCCACGATACAGTAATTTCACTTTTTTATTCCACATGTTCAGGAATAGTACCTTTCAGTAACAAAAATAAATCATACTACAAAATATTTGAAGGACAAAGAAAGCGATGTGAATTTCCCTTCAACAAGGGAAAGTTTTGTTAAAAAATAAATAAAAGAATATTTTTTTAAGTTTAGGAAACGATGAAATACAGCTGTACTGATATATAATATTTTGAACTTAATTAATATGTTAAATTGAAATCATTTGTGTTTAATAATATTTTCTGAGAAAAAAAAATGACACCGATTGGCGGAATTCATACACTCCAAAGTTCATTTTTGTCAAAATTTGTACATCTAAATCAAAAAGAATGACTATCAATACTTGAATTCTTATCATTATTAGTAAAGATCTTTGCTTGGCAAATTTTTATTATCCTGTCCGGTGACAATAAAGAGATATAATCTCTTCATTTCTTAGGAATTTTTCTCTACTTAAAACCACAGCCCGAACAATATCTGTTATATTTTGACATCGTCCTGGTGCACATTTTCATGCACGAGGCCCACAGCTTGGCAAATCCCTTCAAAGAAGGCCATACCATGGAAGTAGGGAAAACTTACAACATCTTTATCAACCAGGTGAGTAAATTTACAACACATTTTCTATATTTATCTAGCTGTTGGCAATGTATCTCGGCACGCTGCTGCCGCAGAAGAAATAATTTAGAAAATTTGGTTTGAAATAACTATCTTGTAAATTTAGGAATGATAGAAAAAAAAATGATATTTATTTTCTTAACAGCAATGAATTTTATTTTATTATTTATTGAAATTGAATGATATATAAAGAAGGAGTGTAAATAATATTTATTCTTTTTTTTTTTGGCTTTTTTTTTCAAATATACTTGAGGGCGGACAATATTTTCTATTTTCCCGTCTTTCAGCAAAAGCAAATAAATTTCTTGGCTGTCCAACTCGTAAGTGTCCAAAATGCAACTGTCCATGAGATTGTTCACCAGTGATATTCATTTAATATCCGAATACCTGGTTCAGTTCACCATTGACATTCATTTAATATCCGAATACCTGGTTCATTTTTATTACACTATAAAACTCATAACATTCATGAATGAAAATGAAAATTCGAGCCGTTGCTCCTCTAGTACCACGTACTCAGCTGTTGGATTTTTCCAGAAGCAATGCAGAGACAGCTTGGTTAGCTCAGCAATCCAATGTATTCTACCCAACTGCTCTTACCACCCTAATAATGCACTAGACAGATGCCAATATCTCCAAGGCTATATGATTCAATTATCGACTGTTAAAGATACAATTGATACTATTCAACGAGATCTCGCGGATAACTCGAGTCCTCATGAACAATATTTCATCAAAGCCAAACAAGGTATTCTTCGTATTAATAAAAAGGAAGAAGAAAAACTAATTGAATACATAGACTTTCTCGGCCCCTGCTCACTTACAAACTGCAAAGTTCATTATGCTGAACCTGACATAAATATGGAAATTGAAAATTCAACGAATTGCACCCTCACTGAAAAAAGAAAAAACCCACAAGATTCCAACGATGGTTTTACTGTCATCTCTCCTAAAAAATCCGCCAAAAACCAAAAGAAAATAGAAGATAACGCTCCGATCTTCACGAACAACAAGTTCAACGCCCTATCACAGGATGACAAGGAGAAGAAGAACATCATTCCCACCATTAATCTAAAACTCTCTGATCACTACAACCTGACCCTGCAAAAAATTCATAAAGCCTTCCCAGACACTACAAGCAGATTCTTTAACAACTCCATCATTATCCAGCCAGCCACAGAAGAGAAAAGAACACAGATAATTAAACTACTTGAAGATTCCAGAGAAGAATTCTTCCTTTCTGAAAGCGCAGAAGAGAGGCCTTTGAAAATTGTCATCAGGGGACTCCCTGGTAGCACAGATACGAACGAAATCAAAAGCGCCCTACAGGACAAAAATTACGACATTGTCAGAATTTCTCAACTTAAAAACTTCCGAGAAAATTCTCTTTTCCCACTCTTCCTTGTTGAAATCAAGAAAACCCAGATCGCAAATAATATTTACAACGAGACGACCTTGCTCCACCTGAAAATTAAAGTGGAAACATATAGGAAAAAAACCTACTGCCACCATATGTTTCAACTGTTCAGGATTTTTCCATTCGGCCCGGAACTGCAAAATGATCCCAAGATGTATCAAATGCGGCGGATCGCACGCTACTAGAGCATGTCATATTAAAGAAAAAATTCCCGATCCGGTGTACATCAACTGCAACGAAAAAGGTCACCTGGCAGCCTGGAAAGGATGCAGAAAATATCCAAAACTCATTTACAGAGCAGGGAAACCCACCTATGCAGAAATTGCGAAAAAGTCCTTCCCTGAACCCAGATCATACCCTCCCAAGACTTCACCCCAGTATAACAAACCTCAAGTTTCATCTCAAGATACAAGCCCCAACCCACTCCTGGAAGCAAATATCCCATCTGATTTCCATGATTTGAAAGATATCCTCGAAGGCTTTAAAATTCTGAAAGAGATACTGAAGGAATTTCCTGGTCTTTTAGAAGCGGCAAAACGTGCCAAAACAGCCAAGAACTCCGAGGAAAAGAGACTGATTATCCTCAACGCTCTCATCTTACGCTAAGTCTGACTTTCTTCACCCAGTAGCTACGTTCTGATTGGCCCTTCCAGGTCAGCGCCCTGATCTTGCTCTCCTATTGGCTCCCCTGTCCACTCCAGGCTGGTTCTACTCCAGAAATGTACGCTGGCTTTGCTAACATCATTCTTTCATATTTTTTCGGAGACGATCACGCTAATCATTGACTGTCAGGTTGTAAATTTTATTTTAGTCATCTACCGGAGATTAAGCCTCATTCACAGAGGCTAGGTGCTCCGTTAACGAAGTAATTGAAGTTGAAGTTGAAGTTGAATGAAAATGAAAATTTGAGCATTTGTTCACGGCTTTTCCTCAAGTCTACAATTTTAAGCGAAGGAAGAGACGACAAATTTTTATGAGAGGGCATGCAAAATGTTTTCGGAGAGATGATATCTGCTGATTTCAAATTCTAGAAAATTTCATTTCCATAAAAACGTGTTTAAAAAAACAGTAGTTTTTATATTTTTGTAGTATTAATTTTTTTTAGAAAGCATTGAATCAGAAAAAATATGATATTTGCTTGCAATGAACTTTATTGACATAAATTATTTTCAACTTAACAATGATACATAATATTGCGTTGTTATTGATTTTGCCTCCATAATGATTTGCTGGTCTATATTGATTGCTTTTATGTTGAATATATGCATTAATATTGATTTTGTGGTAATCTACAAACAGAAAATATTCTTAAGAAAAATTTAAAAGTCACACGGCAGATGTGCGATGAAAAATTCAATTGCAGCAATAACGAATAAAATTGCTTTATTCTACACAACAGCAAGATTTATAATAGCAAGCACAAAAGAAAGCGCATTTATAGTAATCTGTGGTCCAAACTCAGCAAATAAATAACAATGACAGTATAAAAAGAGGAAACAAGCTTAATAAGCTCACTTAACTTAAACTCAACACAACTGATTTCAGTTTTGTCTTTCTGGTTCTTATAGCTTCCCTGATATTGAAAAGAAGTTTCAAGAAAAATATTGTAATTTCTCTATCAATGAATATATCACCAAAATTATAGAAACTTCCATTTTTCGACTTGTCACCAAATAGCCGATCCCAATTGTTAAGGACCTACGATCCATTAAAACTATATTTAAAACTCTTTTCCTTAACAAGAAAATGACTGTAAAGCAATATTATAATGAGTGGAATGCAATATTATACACTGCTCGGCAATTGCTATAAAACAGTTACATTTTTCGGAATAATTAAATATAGACAATAATTGAAGGAATGAAAACAGTACATATTTAGTATGGAGGATGTGCATTTATTATAGTGCAAAATGGTACAGATATCGACACATAGAAGAATTAAAAATTTTAAAAATAAAAAAAGATGCTTCTTGGATGATTTCCATACAGCTTCACAAAAATTGATCTTCAGGTCAAAATGATTCAGGCATGGCCACCTTAGTAAGATGTCTGATGACCACAGACTCTGTGCAGAGTTTCTGGTGGATGAAAAGAGTAAGCGGACTGTATAACAGAGTTTTTAAAAAGTATTTTTTCAAAATTGCTGACTCCAGTATGTACAGGTTAGCACAGCAACGAAAGAATCAATCTCGCACCGCCAAGTAATTTACAACAAATCAAGTTATTAATACAGTTAACAACCAAAAATATTATTATAGTGAATTAACTGAAAAATATTAAAATTATTTATTATTGAGCTCGTTAGTTTAGCTCATGCAGCCGTCTCGTGGAAGGAAGACCAATATGCCTGCCCGGAGCGAGACAGTTTGAGAATTGTTCTGAGATGTTACATGGTTGCCAGGTTGACGTAGTTACAGAATGCGCCAAGGGACGATGTTCCACAGCCAAAGGCGTGATGTTACAAATTAGGAACAGACACTTATGTACATTTTACATCTATTCTCCATGCTCTCCACTAAATTATCTAGTTCTTGGGGGATATTATCGTACTTCTCTTTCAAGGCGATATTGCCCTCTTCTGTTGTTTGAGAAGGGGTAATGCGCTAAACATGTCTGCCAAAAGCATGCTCCCAGGCATGTTCAACGGGATTTTGGTTGGGAGATTAAGCAGGTCATTGCATACGTTCAATATTTTCAGTTTAGAGTGTGTCCAATATCTCAACGCTTTTGTATGGTTGCGCATTATCACCCATAAACAAAAATTCTGGACCTACAGCACCCCTAAAAAGACGAACTTAATCCAGAATAATCTCTCATCAATATCGTTGAGATGTAACACTCTCTTAATCAAAGATGTGAAGCGGTGTTCTGCCACTGTGCATGATCACGTGCATGATTGTGCCCACATCAGCACGCCAGGGCCGTGCCGAACACGTTCACTAACAAACTGTTGTGCATAACATGTTCCACTCTCTCTCCACACTAACTGGTGGCCAGAATCACCTGCCACACTGAAACTAGATTCATCTGAGAGCATCTCTCTAGACCAATTTTAGATATCCCAACCAACATGCTCCATACACCAGCGTTATCTCTCACAACAATGGCGTAGTTGAAGCGGGATGAAAAGAACAAACTTTCGTGCATACAAATCAACTTGATTTAATCGCCGCGATATTCTTGCTGAAACATGTTTAACAGCAGCAGTTGCAAGGTTTGCAGCTATCTGGCCAGGAGTTATATTTCTGCTCCGTCTTGCCACAAGGACTACATAACGGTCCTCTAAAAGTGTGGAGTTCCTACCACGACCCCCGACATGCTTTTACAAAGCTATTCCCCATTTAGAGGCCATCTTTAATCGCCAGAAGACACTCTTTGATACACCTATTGTAACAGTTACAGTTGTGACACTTTGACCTGCTTTCAGTCTTCCAACTGCTCGACCACGATTGTAGGAACTCAAATGATGTCTTGCTGACATTTTGCTCTTAATTTCTGTAAGAACCAAATAGAATTTCAGAGAAAAACTTTTGTAACATCTTGCACTACTTTGGATCAAACATTAAATAGCATAATATTTTCGTATGAATCATGAGCTTGTATTCAATGTCTTTTATACAGATAACGCGTCCTGGACTACTACGCCCTCTTAACTTGAATTTACTTTTACTGGTCAGCTATCTGTGATTCAATTTTGCATTAATCACTTCTTCCTAAGCGATTATCAAGCAGTGCATTTTCGTAACAATATTCATTACTGCCATTTTTGTTGTTGTATTAATAGTTTTCTATCATTAATGATATAATTTATTTAAAGATATGATAACTAAATCTGAAAAATAAAAAAACTCGTTCCTTAATAGCTTTAATAATGTAGTCTAATGAGGGTGCATCATTATGACTTCTCACTAATTATTTTCAGAAAAATTCTGTGTCTAAAAATGCTTTACAAATTTTGTTTTGGAAAATATTCATTACAGAAACAATTTTTAGTATTATTGAAGCCTTAATTATAAAACATTCACAAATGGATGCTTATTTTTAAGGTTAAATGAGTTGTAACTAAGTAAATAAACGTGTTTAGTTCACTTCAGTTCATTTAGCCGCTCAATTAAATAAAAGCTAATGCATTCTATTTAACAACTAAATAAGATACCATTTTTCATCATTATTTTTGTGTAAAGACACAATCGTTCATTCAATAAAAGAAAGAGATGATGAAAAACGTTTCAATAATTACAATTTAAACGTTCTTTTTAAATCTTTTTTGCATAAACGTAAATGGGAACGGTTTTAAAAACCGTAATTATTTGAATGATTAAATGCAACAATATGCAGTAATATATAATTAACGAATTATTTTTGTTATAGATGTACAAGATATTTTTATTCTATTATTTCATCATCAGACAAATAAATTTAGCTCAATATTCTATTAGAGTTTCAAAAGAATATTTAATTTCTGTGAGTATAATTTTGAAAATCCCTTTACAATATTTGAAGATTTTTCTGATATTGTTTTACATAGTTTTAGCATAAAAAATTCCTGTTTTTATGTTTTAGTACTTTATTTTATTTGAAATGAATTAAATAATAAATAAATGATAGTGTAAAAATATATATTAGGAGGTTCCAAATTCAATAATAATAAAGGTTATTTAAAAATTATTGAAATTATTTTATTTTTAAATAGACTAAGAATAAAAGTTATTAAATGTTTTCTCCAAACGAAATCTTATAATGAAGTATAGCTGAAATTTACAAAAGTTTGAATATTGGTTCAATGAATTTTCTTGAACAGTTACAGAATATAACTGATTTAACATACTGATTAACATTAAAAATTAATTGATTTAGCATTGATATTGATTTGACATTAGCATTAAATGTACTGCAGACTGAAATTCGAATTCAATCCCCCTAATTTTATTTCATTTTTTTCTAATTTTTATAGACCATGAAAATGTTTTAAGGCATGTGTTTACATTTGGGATGAATATTTAGAAAATTACTTGAAAATAATTATACTTTTGTATTTTTGAATGAAAAATATTGAAGAAACGTATATTAAATCGATGCATACCAGTTAAATATAGAATGCTTTTTTAAAATTGTTTGTCCTCAGAAAGAGTATAGAGCAAAAATTTTAGTTTAAAGATTTATCAAATTATTTGCTTAAGGATTAAAATTTTGCAGATAGCTTAAGAAATATATTGACCAGTCTCTGAATTAAAAAATTAACTGTATTTCTGTAACTCGGACTGTTGGTATTCGATTGTTTAATAACCTGAAATTTTTTAATTTTTAAAAACATCTGGTGAATATTTCAAAATAAACCAATAACTTATCCTCTGATCCAAAACTTGCAGAACAAATTGTGAACTAATTGCACCTATTTTAAATTTTTAAAAAGTTCGCGGTTTTTTTTTTTTTTGTTAGAAAATATTACTAAAGATAAGAATCAGTGAAAGTAGCTTTTATAAATGAAAAAAAATATTAACTTATATGAATGAAATTAAAAAAATTGCATTCATATAACTTTGCAAAAGAATTCAAATGTTTTTTTAAATTGTTAAAACATTAAGAATGTTAAATAAAAAATTTCACATTTTCTCAAAAATATATTTCTTAGCGTTGTCAGTTGAAATATCCCTCCATAAATAAAATTTTGAAAAAGAAAAAATATTATTTGGAAAATAATTATCTGAAATACTAATTACTCTATTGCGGGAAGGAAATTCTTTGTGCTTACAAAACGGTGCCATGACAAGATCAGATAACTTTAAACCTTTAAAATAACAAACAAAAAAAATTGTAAATGTGAAGGATTTTTAAGAAAAAAAAATTAGTGAATTATAAACGGGACTCTTTTTTTCCTATTATAATTTCTTTAAAAATATCATTGGAATATGTTTGGATGAAATAAAAATCTAATGTTATTTTTTTCTTTAAAACTATGGATGCAAAGATGCTTTGTCGGAATATGTCTAACTCTTTTTGTTTGTTTCTTTAAAAAGAATTCAGTGAACCTCTCTGGTAAAATATGAAGTTAAACTTTTTCTTTAAAATATTTAAAACCATTGATCGAACTCTTCTCCCTGTTTTCTTTAAAAAACTTTTTGATGGAATAGAAACATTTTATTTTTTTTCTTTGTGTAGGATTTTTTTTTTTTTTTTGCAGAATTTTTGAGGAAATATAAATTTTGTTTCGGTTTCTTGATCAAAATAGTTAGTAATTTAGGAATTTATCTGTATTTTTGTCAATTAAATTACTTCTGTTTACGTCTGGTCTTTAGTAGTGAAAACAATGTTACTTATAAAAAAACCTACCATGTGATATCACTTAAATCCTACAAAAAATCCTACTATCTGTTTTCTTTTTCTGTGATAAATCTTAGAAGCTACATCGAGAAGAGATTTAATCTGAAAGACTATGAAAACAGCAATTTGGAAAAATATAATACGTTATAAATATAAAAGAAGAGGGTTCTATGCAGCTTGTTCATTCTATTCAGGCCCGATAATTTATTTATTCTAAACAGTTAAAGTTGGGGTTATGCTTTCACTCGGGAAAAATGCTTCAAATGACTTAAATAACTATACATTCATTGAATCAATAAAAGTTCCACTGGAAAAATTATGAAATTCCATTTTTCCCCGTTTTCTGATTATAATAATCATATTCAATAAAATATTTTTGACTTTTTAATATTTGGAATCATGTAACGAGGGAAAAAGTAAATGTCACATCTTATGGAAAAAGCAAATTAATATATAAAGCTAACATTTTGAAATGAAAAGTGAGCAAAAACTAGGTATTAAGAAAAAATAAAAATAAAATAAGGGTTTTAAATTATTTTCTAATCTTAATTGCTGTAGTATGAAGTTTCTACAATGTATGTGAAGTCGTATATTTTATTTTATAAATTGCTTACATTCTGCAGTTTTGCTTAACTTTTTTTAGGGAGGGGGAGTTGTTTACTAAGTTTGTAAAGTTTAGCCTCAGATGATAATACACTGAGGGAAAAAAATCCCAACACTAGGAAGGAGCTGTGCCAGATAAACGAAATTTGGTAGGCGTGTTTATACATCTGAAAGATGACGTCGATTCAAATTTCGAGCTACGCGCATAAGTGTGGCGCTAGTAGCGACACTATGAACATGCAAATGAGGTTTGCTTTAAATAAGCGCTGTAAGGTTCGTGATCGTTATTTATAGTTGAGATTTGACGTAGTGGGTTAATGTTAGTCAAGGATGCCTCTGAGAAGACGAAGAAGACATTATCAACAGCTCACTGAGTTTGAACGAGGTCGTGTTGTAGGGGTACGAGAAGGTGGGTTTTCTTTCCGCGATATTGCTGAAAGACTTGGCAGGAATGTATCCACTGTGCATGAGTATTGGCGGCAGTGGTCAAGGGAAGGTACTGCCTCAAGAAGACCAGGTTCGGGTGGTCACGTGGTACTACTGACAGGGAAGACCGTCGTATTCGGCGTATGGCTGTGGCTAATCGTACTGCGTCTGCAGCTGAAATTCGAGCTGCAGTTGGCACCACAGTGACACAACGAACTGTTACAAATCGGTTACTTCAAAGACAGCTCCGAGCCAGACGTCCTGTACAGTGCATTCCACTGACTCCAAACCACTGCCGTTTGCGACGTGAGTGGTGTCAAGTTAGAGCTCATTGGAGGACGGAGAGGAGATATGTTGTGTTTTCTGATGAAAGCTGGTTCTGCCTTGGTCGCAGTGATAGCCGTTTGTTGGTTAGAAGGAGGCCATGTGAACGCCTGCTAGTGACCTGTCTGTGGCCTAGACACACAGGGCCTACTCCTGGAGTTACGGTTTGGGGAGCAATTTCGTATGACAGCAGGAGCACTCTCGTGGTTATCCCACGCACCCTGACTGCAAATTTGTACGTCAGTCTAGTGGTACAATCTGTTTTGCTGCCATTCATGAACAGCATTCAAGGGGGTGTTTTCCAACAGGATAACGCTCGCATTCATACCGTTGTTGTAACTCAACATGCTCTACAGAGTGTCGACATGTTGCCTCGGCCTGCTAGATCACCAGATCTTTCTCCAATCGAGCACGTATGGGACATCATTGGACGACAACTCCAGCGTCATCCACAACGAGCATTAACCGTCCCTGCATTGACCGCCCAAGTGCAACAGGCATGGAACTCCATCCCACAAACTGATATCCGACACCTGTACGACACAATGCATGCACGTTTGCATGCTTGCATTCAAAATTCTGGCGGTTACACCGGTTACTAATGTACCAACATTTCACATTTGAAATGGCTCTTCTCGTCAATGGCTCTACCTGTGATCTTGAAACTTTAATCAATTAAATATGTTACCTAGACAAATGCATTCCTAAAATTTCATTACTGTACAATAATTTTTTCTTGGTGTTGGGATTTTTTTTCATCAGTGTACGTGTACAAGAAACTATTAACTTCGGATAACCATTACCTTCATTTCTTTATCAAATCGCCTCCGATTGATATTCCAGAATTTAATAATATAAATGCCTAGCTTAATACAATGATTTTATAATTCTGAGAAAAATTATATATTCTCCGATTGATATTCCACAATTTAAATATAATCTAAATGCCTAACTTAATGCGATGATTTTATAATTCTGAGCAAAAAATTCTTTTACATTTTTTGCAGAGAGTAACGGAGCGCCTTCCCTCGCCTTATCAGACGAATTGTACTGATTACCTGAAACTATGGGAAAAAAATGGCGGCTATGGCCCCCTCACAAGAAAAGTGAGTACCTAACTTTTCATTCTGAGCTCAGACATAATATTTTCATAATAAATATCGATTAATTCAATTACAAAAATATTTATTAAGATATAAATAAGTTCCTGAAAAAAATCAATTTTTTATTGAGTTTAGATATAATTATTGACAGAAAAACTTTAGCAGGCACAAGGAAGGAGCTTCATAATTGACTTTTCTGATTGTATTGGGATAAATTTATGAAAAATAACAGTCCTAAGAGAAAAGTAATTTGATATTCTACTTTACTATGTGATGTCTAATTCCACTTTACTTCACACTGAACAGTGATATCGTGTTTCTTTCCCCACAATGGTGTACAAGGGATTTCAAAATTAAATTGCAAAATTCCTTAGTATCTCATAATAGTAGTAATTGTATCTCGTAGGCGGCAGCTGTCCTTACTTACTATAGCCTTGATTTCAAAAATTAGCCACAAATAGTTTTAGAAAATAGCTTATAAATATTTTCCCGCAGACTCTTATTTTGAAAGATTTTAATCAAAAATGTTATTAAGCAGCATATCTAGGATGTATAAAATGAAACAAAACTTTTAAAATCGTTTAACGATTTCAAAGAGCGCATTCAAATGAGATTGCTTCTTTCAAAATATTTTGCTTCCTTACACGTTTCAAATTGGGCATTTCATTACGAGAATGGTTCTTAGAAGTTCTTTTTTGAGATACAATAAAACATCATGGTAAATTTCTTAGTTTCGAACTCTAGTAAAGTTGAAATCCGAAAATAAAGAAAGTCCTAAAGATCATTTTAATCGACCATTTAATGAGAACATTCAATATTAATTATACGTCATAATTACGCTGGCCAAGCATTTCATGCACGAAAAAAATAATTTTCCTGATTAACCTGGGAACATTCATAAATTTGATTCCTATATAATACTTGAGAAATATTTTAAAAGAGAATTATAACAAATATAGACTGTACAACCAAAGAAGGTTTGATAATGCGAATAATATAAAGGACTAGTTCCATGATTAAAAAGCCAAAATATGTGCACCAAGTTAGTGGTCACAGTGCAAAATGAATTTAAGTGACAAGCTAGCAAAATTAATTTTATTATTGATATTGCGACAGAAATTTTTCAAAATTGACTGATGGAGTTGTACGATGGAAAGTCTAATAAGACAGAAATAAGATATTTCATTATACAAGTAAATATGAGACACAGAATAAAAACATACAACCGAAGAGCACAGAAGAACAGCATTAGTAATAAACAGCAACATAAAATAGCAAATAAATACTAAACAACCGTAAAGCCACAAAATACTCAGAGATACTTCATAAGTGTGAGACTTTGCACAAATGGTCACGTCTTTCGAATCGCCCGATATTCTCTAACGACTATTGGATCAAGCTAGACTCGATTGTCAATTCATTATTATTACCGGATGGCAGTGCTGGCAGGCATTATCTCTATTCTTCAGAATATCTAAAATTTCTGTGATAAAGCAAAGAAACTTAAAGATCAGAGCTATAGCCAAAATGCTTGTTGTTTTTGAGGTCTTCGATTTTTCCACCGAATTTGCAAGTGGCCGCGAAGATGGGGGTCATTGACTCGGCATTCATTCAGCACTTGTCAGAGATATATATAAAATCATCATACTTACAATGGAGCAATTACAGGAAAGTAATGCTACAAATTCGTAACAGTGTTTATTGTAAAGTTCACAGAAGCAAACGGAATAATAGATCTAGAGAAAGATTGAGATTTTACCTACAACCATTATATTTATATAATGCAGTATGTGACTTTATTATCTTATTATACTGAAGTTTTTAAAAAAGGCAATAAATAATTATAGAAAGTGTCGTTTGCTAAGAAATGAATAAAGCGTTTTAGGGCATGACAGGGCTCAGGTAAGAATATAACAGTTCCAGTAAGTGTGTTCCAGTAAGTGTTTTGCAACTTCTAAATAAATTAAGATACCTTTCTTTGTCTATAAACCTATAATACAAGCAGTTACTACTGCCTGTCCAAGTATTAAATAAATAAGAATGGTTGATACAGATTACTAAAATATATTTAACCATAACAAACAATTATTGAGTGCATCGTATTCTTCTACAGAAGTTGGTAGCTAGCATCAATCAGAAGACAATAGTTTTTGCTACAAATATTGGGAATCGCTGAATATACTATATAGACAATAGACACTGACAAAATTTCTTAAAAACCGCTTTACTATCATACCATCACACCAAGGTTAATAAAGCTCTTAAATTTACAATAGATGGACTTGATGCCTCTTACATAATTGGTATTCTAGGTATCATTGTAAGACTTGTGTTCTGATAGTCTAATATTTTTAGACATAAAAAATGATTATAGGAAAAACATTTCCAGTACAGTTAGGTCATCATCGCATGGTTCTGCTTAAATTCTAGAAAAAAAAGGCCCAAACGACTTTTTCTTTCTCTATTATCAAACATGCATCATTTTCTCATGCATCATTATTGTATTTAACGACCGCCGATTCAAAGATCTGCAAAACACTGATATCAACATCTTTTATTCATAATGTATAAATTTGAGGTACGTGTTCCTCCTTACTCCTCTGTAATATTTTCTTACATGTTTTCATCAACGAATTACCCTCAGCAGGAATGGTATTTTTATGTTAGTTGAGTGGCAAGTAATATAAAACTTCCAAATACTATAAAATTTTGGAGGTTTCCTTTAATACCTTACCTTCTACGATTATAATTGCTTCCTTTAGCATAAATTTCTTAAAACCGACCCTTTTTGAAGCTTATATTTTTAAAAAATCTCTTCCCAATATTTGCAAAGATACAAAAAAAAATCAATCTTTGCTAATATATTATTTTATCACTTAATTGCTCCGCAAAATTTTCATTAATAATAAGTGAAATGCTTGAAGATCATGGGGTATTCTGTGTTTTATATTAAAAAATATGAAACACTGAATTTCAACATAATGCCTTTTCCCAGGCATGCACAGAACAATGTAAAATGGAGAACATGTTAGAAATGGACGGTTTCGTAGCTCAAAGTGTCTCCTATCCGGGAGATTACACTATCTGTGAAGATGACGGTAAGTTCCTCCACCCTCCTATAAAAAACTTTACTTTAAAATATATTTTGCTTTATAATTCGTATTTTAATCGAAATGATATTTGGTTAGTCTGTGAAGAATTTTAACTTTCAAAGTAGGCGCTAATAGAAATAAATATTGATCCGGTATTTGGTATTAAAAGCTTCAAATGCATTGACTGAAAAAGTTCTTGGTGGAATTGCTACAAAATCTAATAAAGATTTAATATTTTGATGTAAAAATTGTATATTAAACAATATTTCTGTGTAATTTTTTTATTGTTAGCATGCTCATAGAACATTTATTAGAAATAGTTCAACTCGAAAAATTACGGACATAATTTTGGGTATCTAAATCTTCAATGAGTTCTCAACCCTTTTTTCAAATAAATTTTCTGAATGAAAAAATTATTTTTTTTTCTTTATTATTTATGATTAAAAATTTGCATTTATTCGAAAATATCTCCTCCCTCTTACAGAAAAATATCCATCTGATGATATCGTTAAGAAATGTTCGTTACAATGTAAAGATGCCTGCCGGTAAGTGTGACTCTTTATTTTTCAGTGTTGAAGATTGACAATTGGAAGTACAGAAAACGCTTCTCAATATGAACTTTTTTTTGAATAATATATTTCTTCCTTGAGAATTTTCGAACACAAAAAATCCAAAGAAAGCCAAGTTAATTCAAGTTTAAAGTAAATTAAAATTTTCAATTTTAATTTTTTTCAGAAGAGTGCTGCAGGAAACAAGATAAAGTATATGAAACGTACGGCACTGTAACTAAACACCCAGTTGCTATTTTCAATTGTTTCTATTTTTCAAATAATTTAAACGTAATTTTTTAACTTTAGCCCAAACTGCTTAATAAAAGAGGTTATTAAAGTTCTAATTCAGAAATTCAGACAATTTACAATTATATACATTTTTAAAAATAAAGTCATATAAACATGTGATTACAAAAACAACAACAAAGAAAAAGAAACTAAAAATCGAAACAATTTTTAGATGGCAAACAAATAAAAGACATTTTAAACCCCCCTCCATAAAATATAACATATCCAAGTTACCCTATATCTCTAATAATATCCATCCCTAATACTAATAAAAATGAATGTGTGAGTGCGCGCACTGACGCTCTAAGCCCAGATCGCTTGATCTAACGCTTACAAATCTGGCATATATATGTCTGGAAAGAGGTATTATATAATTCGTAACTACTTTTTGAAATTTTAATTTTACTTTATTAAATATAAAACTGAATTTTGGCGCTATCCCAGCAATAAATTCCAAAAATATTATTGCACAAAACTGAATTTCAGACCATTTTAAAATGTAAATAATTGTCTTTTTAATAAAGCCCAGTTAATAATAGTGAGAATATTTTGTTGAATTTTGAGAAATTTTTAAATATACTCTTTAGCATAATTAGCAATAATATTTTACATTATTTTGCCCTGAAATTTAAACCTTTTGATTGACACATCAAAAATTCAATCATATAGATTTTTCTATTAAAAATTAGAAAAAGTTTCTATTTAATATCTGTAGCTTACATAATAAATTTTTAAAAGGTCTAATATTACTAAAGTTAGAAGATAGGACAACCTCCCAATTGTTTTTTCACTAACGTTATGGTGTCACGGGACTAATCTACATTAGAAAGATTTGTATACACAACAAACAAAACACATGCAAGATAATTTAAATAACATGACTTCAATGCGCCATGGTCTAACATGAATCTGAGGAAGAATGATATATATAAAATTATGTTGAAACAATTTAAATGAAATTGAAATTAGCCAGTATTCTGTCGAGTCAGCTGGTGATCAGTTGACTCGATAGTATAAAATTGCAACTAGTATAAAATAAGCAGAAATACGTTCATTTTTATGAAACGTATTATATCGGATTTATTTTGTTTTTTTCTTATATAATATTCTTTTATTTTGATATTTAATTACGAAATAAATCTTTTATCTGTAAATTGCACTTTAGATTTTGTATTTACTTATACAAGTATTACTAATACAAAAATAATTTTTAATTCTTCCAGAGAGGTGTCTTATATTTTATATCAAGAACTAGCATATGATCAAACTGTAAAGGTAAGTTTAATATTCTTGCTTTAACTTTTAATAGTTCCTCATGACTATATATACTCTAAATATTGATATTATGAAACAAAAAGGGGGATAAACACTGTAAATAGGAAAAAACTGAAATAAATGGAATCGTCCACTCGAAACTTTCTTGCAATCTAACAAATGAAGATGTCTTCACATTTTCTCTATGGGTAATGTTGTTGTTATTACTTATGGCACTTTACAAGCCCACTAGCAGTTATCTGTCAACGATTTAAGTCGAGATGAGCGTCTCTTGCTTTTACAGTAGCGCTAACTAGGGCCAAGAGTACGATTTGGACACTTCATGAGTCACATTCACTTGCACAACCCCATTTCACAGAGGGGCACATTCACACACCTCACCGATAGATCAACAACTATACCCGAATTGGGACTCGAACCCGGGAAACCCAGATCACAGTGAAGGCGCGCTCCCTTAAAGCCAGTATGGGTAATGCAAGTTTTGGAAAAGATCGTAAATGTCATGAGTCTTCATTTTTGTTTTTAGAACCCTGTATTTAAGGGTCCAATACTTTTTAACATAGTAGAGAAAACAGATTTCCAGCTATTTAAATTTGCATTTTTGACATCTGTTTTGACCTATAGAAACCAAAGCTGGTCACACAGTTGCAGTTTTATACAAAAGAAGACAAACAAAATTTCATTTATCTAAATCATTGTGTTTTTGTATTAATACTTGCATTCTTAATTGCAAACATGGGCCGATTAACGACATTTAACATCCCTCGAAAGATTTAGTTCAAAATTTAATACGAATCCACTCTTAGATGCTAAGTATATGTATAAAGTTTTATATATCTAGTTTTATTTGTTTTATAGTTATCATGTCTGCTTTTTCTCGAACAACCGGATAGAAAGACTGTTTGTAAATAAATTTTGTACAAAATTTGATGCAAAGACCGCAAACTAAATTCCGTCCTTCTTCTTAAAAGTTCTTTTGACTTATTGTGTTCACAAAGAAATAGAACATTATTCCAAAAAGAGTTTCTCGGACTCGTGAATTCTAAAATGTAAAGATTCGACAAAATACACATTCCAAATTGTTTTGGGGATTGCAGTAATTTCTCTTAATATAGAGAAAATCAAAAGATCAATAAGATAGTTATTTAGAATGTCAATCTGAATTCATATCTCTGAAAAATGCCTTTTAAAAAAGTTCTAACTTTGACTGATTTGCCCTGAATTATGAAGATGACTTTTTTTCTCCGGTAATAATGTCAAGGATAGTTAAAGAATAAACCGAAGCGTCCTAGGATATTCCTTAATAAAGATTTAAGAAAATCCTCCGAGATATATTTTGTATTATCTGTATTACTATTTTATTTTAGTCCATTATTGATCAGGTTTTATTTTTGAAACAAACGCGATAGGCAGACGATTTTTTTCCTCATATAATTATTTGTAACATCAATGCATTTTTAATTCTTATAAGAATTTCATAGGATTTTCGAATATTTTGGAAAAATCGTCTGACTCAGATATATTAGTCCATTTTTGATCGATTTTATTGTAGAAACGGACATGAATGGCAACCCTTTTTTTCCCTTCTAAAAGTGATTTTTAAAAATTCTGATAGGATTTTAATAAAAATAAATTTTTTTATGCAATCTATTTTTCTGAAATATTCTGCACATTTTATCAAAATATTTTAATTCCAGAAATCTTGTCACATCCTCATCTGTAACACCAATCAAGAGAAAGTATTGACATTTAAAGATAGATCTATTAAGTAGTTTAGTTTTTAAAATGCTGTAGCATATTTCTAATATTCATCGTTTTATTGGAATTGATTGTTCCTAGGTTTCATGAAAGTATGTTTTCTCTTCCTGAAAATATCCAACCAGAAATTCTAAATTATTTTACTCCTGCAAGATGAAATATACACTGATGGAAAAAAAAATCCCAACACTAGGAAGGAGCTGTGCCAGATAAACGAAATTTGGTAGGCGTGTTTATACATCTGAAAGATGACATCGATTCAAATTTCGAGCTACGTGCGTAAGTGTAGAGCTAGTAGCGACACTATGAACATGCAAATGAGGTTTGCTTTAAATAAGCGCTGTAAGGTTCGTGATCGTTATTTACAGTTGAGATTTGACGTAGTGGGTTAATGTTAATCAAGGATGCCTCTGAGAAGACGAAGAAGCCCTTATCAACAGCTCACTGAATTTGAACGAGGTCGTGTTGTAGGGCTACGAGAAGGTGGTTTTTTTCCCACGATATTGCTGAAAGACTTGGCAGGAATGTATCCACTGCTCATGACTATTGGCGGCTGTGGTCAAGGGAAGTTACTGCCTCAAGAAGACCAGGTTCGGGCGGCCACGTGGTACTACTGACAGGGAAGACCGTCGTATTCGGCGTATGGCTGTGGCTAATCGTACTGCGTCTGCAGCTGAAATCCGAGCTGCAATTGGCACCACAGTGAAACAACGAACTGTTACAAATCGGTTACTTCAAGGACAACTCCGAGCCAGACGCCCTGTACAGTGCATTCCACTGACTCCAAACCACTGCCGTTTGCGACGTGAGTGGTGTCAAGCTAGAGCTAATTGGAGGACGGAGTGGAGATCTGTTGTGTTTTCTGATGAAAGCCGGTTCTGCCTTGATCGCAGTGATAGCCGTTTGTTGGTTAGAAGGAGGCCATGTGAACGCCTGCTAGTGACCTGTCTATGGCCTAGACAGGGCCTACTCCTGGAGTTATGGTTTGGGGAGCAATTTCGTATGACAGCAGGAGAACTGTTGTGGTTATCCCACGCACCCTGACTGCAAATTTGTACGTCAGTCTAGTGATACAACCTGTTGTGCTGCCATTCATGAACAGCATTCAAGGGGGTGATTTCCAACAGGATAACGCTCGCCCTCATACCACTGTTGTAACCCAACATGCTCTACAGAGTGTCGACATGTTGCCTTGGCCTGCTAGATCACCAGATATTTCTCCAATCGAGCACGTATGGGACATCATTGGACGACAACTCCAGCGTCATCCACAACCAGCATTAACCGTCCCTGCATTGACCGCCCAAGTACAACAGGCATGGAACTCCTTCCCACTAACTAATATTCGACACCTGTACGACACAATGCATGCACGTTTGCATGCTTGCATTCAAAATTCTGGTGGTTACACCGATTACTAATGTACCAACATTTCACATTTGAAATGGCTCTTCTCGCCAATGGCTCTACCTGTGATCTTGAAACTTTAATCAGTTAAATATGTTACCTAGACAAATGTATTCCTAAAATTTCATTACTGTACAATAATTTTTTCTTGGTGTCGGGATCTTTTTTCCCATCAGTGTACATAATACTATCAAATTATGATTGCTGTCCCATGAAGTGTGATAAAATTGCTTGATCTGGAATCATTTTGTAAATTCATACTTTAGTTTAAATGTTGCATATTTGATTAGTATAAATTTGTTTTTGAATCAAAATACCTTTGACTCCAGTTCGAATACATAAGAACAGTTTTACAGAATCATTGTGTTTATTAATTTTTTTACAGAATCATTTACTTTTTATTTTATTATTATTATTATTTTTTTTTTTACTTTTTTTCTTCTTTTTTTTTTCTCAATGCATGTAAAAGGAATTAATCGAATAAGTCTATTAGAAGTCTTTCATTCGATTAATATTATATAGATATATATTTTTTAACAAAAATTGTTTGCTCTAATATTTAAAAATTCTTTTGCAGTGTAATGGCGATGAGAACTGCATGTAAGTAGTTGAATTTAAACATTATTTCTAATCGTAAGATAGAATTGCAATATTTCTAATTTTAAAAATTACATTTGTTTTTTGCAAAAATATAATTCTCTGAATCGGAAGGAGGAAAAAGCGTGGCTATTAAACCTTATATTCTTAAATATCTTACAAATAAACTAAATAAGTAATATTTGAAAATTTTGTTAAAGTCCTTTTTGTTGATCAAAAATGGCAGCAATGATGACAAAGTTGCCTTGGATAGCCTAATTTGCTGGGAAATTACCGAAAAAGTTCAAATTTCTGGACAATATTACAATCTTAACGCCGGGTTTACACACAGCTGATAGTTATAAGACAGTCAGTAGGCAGCATATGCGCAAAAAGAGACTGATTTATGTTTGCCATAATTTCATAAGAGAGATGCAGGTATTCCATTCTTCGCTATAAATAATCGTTTTGGATTACCTGAATTTTTCTTTTTCACTGCGTCTCGTATTAAAATTATGCATATTTACAAAAAGAAACATGGTAAAATGAAAAAGACCAACATACTTAAATTTGAAAAACCATATAAAATTAAGGGCAGTAAAATGAAGGAAAAGAAAACATCGCATCAGAAAGAACAAAGAGCAAAACGCGTCGGAATTCATCTACGAAACGTAATCATTTTTTTTTCACTCCAAAAATACCACCAAATCCTACAAACGCATGCGCAATGAGAAAAAAAAATATGGCATATTGTTTTCGTATCAGAACAATTACTTGCCATTGACCGAAGAGTATTTTTCAGCCTTTCTGCGCAGGTACTGCCTACTGGCCTAGTGGAAATCTGGCATAACTAGACAATATATATTTTTTAAAGAGAAAATTGAAAGTCATTAAAAAGTATCTCAATATTCTTATAAAGCTACTCTTCTTTTTTACATCGATCAAGTGCGAAATTATAACAAATTATTTATACTCATATAAAAAAAATTGAAATTACAGTTTAATTTTCATATTCGTTACATTTACTGCAGATAAACCATATTTTGTTTGAATATAATGTGTTGCTAGATAACGCGCATTTACATTTGCCATGTGCGACTGATGACATCTGAACTGGCTGAATTTGTCGCAGTCATTGATTAGCGAGGAACGGACGTGGAAAGCAGTTCATGAAAGCAAGACTTTTAAGCATTAAGTACCATCGCCAAAAACTTTTTTGGGGGCTAGTTATCGTCATGTGATGACGAGTGCCATTGTTACAAGCCTAAAAACTTGCTTTAAGATGAAAAATTCTAATAAACTATTTGGTTAGATTTTAATGTTTGACACAAGTTGATACTTTTTATTATAGTTTTAACATTTTCTCAATATGATATGAACTAAGTCATTTCCTTTTTAACTAAAAATTTTGTTACAGTTAGATAAATCTTTACTCAGGGAGAACATACGATCCATAAAGTAAATTGATACTAAATTCAGTAGCTATAGGACCTTCAGTTTGTTTTATAGAGGGTTTTGAATGATTTTTGCATCATAAATGACGCAGTTTACAGATAATTTTCAACTAACAGTCTTTATCATTTTTAAAAACATATATAACATATTTTAAAAACTTTCACTATTCTACAGTTGATAATATTGAAGCGAATATAAATGCTATCATTATCACATAACGTATCTGCGCATGTCATAATCTAAATGGTCAATGTTTTCTTGTGGGCTTCCCTAGATATAAGAAACAATTGCCACAATTAAATTGGCCGTATATATTCGATGAGTATCACATGACTAGGAACATTTTTCTCTCTTAAGTAAATATAAGCACCTAGCCTCACGAAATAAAAGTAGTAATCAAATACTTTCTCCAAACAGTTTCTTCTAAATGGGATGATAAATGTATAAATACTTAATATAATAAATAATTTCTTTGTATTATTAAGGGCATATTTATTCAACATTACTTCTTTTTCAGGTATCAAGATATATTTTTAAATTTCATTTTTAATCGCTTGGAAGTTGAGAAGTTTCTGCATCAGCCGCGATTTGAGGTAAGAATATACTGAGAGATATTTAACGTTTCACAAGTTTGCCACATTTTCCTTTTAATTGCATTGTAAGCTAGCAATGTACAATGTGCGGTAAAAAAACTCGGGCAATCGGTTATTGCATTATACAATAGAAGTTAATTCATTTCTTTTGATTTGTCTCCATTTCTTGTTGTCTGCCGCTTCAATTACAAGATATTTTATAATGTATCTTTTAGTTTCCATATTGTTTTTTGACTTTTTCCAGAGTGTCAAGCAAAAGATCTGTCATTTTAGAAAAAAAAAAGACTGTATGAGATCTTTTGTTTGCTTAATGTGTCTGGAAAATTGATGTCTGAGACAATCTGTTGTTTCAAAGAACTAGGCAATGATGGTCGGCGTCCAGGAAGTAAAAGAAAACGTAAGTTAGGTTCTATCAATAGCCGTAAAGTCATCAAAAAGTAAGTTCAATCAGATCAAGGTTTTCCTGCGAAATATCGCTCTGGGAAATAGAGATAATCGACAGATCAGTAAAATGAAAGACAAAAATTGGACTAAAGCCTCATCTGTTCCAAAAAGTTCAGCTTCTCACAGAAGAAAACAAATTCACGTGGCTATAAAGATGCTGAGACCTTTTGAGACGGGCCGTATGTATGAGATGAGACAGATTCTTTTTCATTAATGAAAACCTCTATGTCGTACATCGAGCTCATAATTCCCAAAACTATAGGATCTAGTCTGTAGACACTCCATGCACCTCAGCAATTGCTGAACAATGCCATCATCGTATGTCAGTCTTTATCTGGGAAGGAATTTGCGCAAGCAGCAAAACTCTTCTGGTTTTTGTGAATGGAGGCGGTAAAATAAATCAAAAAGTGCACCAGAGATACATTCTGGAAGTGTTGTTACTTCCGTGACTGGAACTACACTTCATCAAAGTTAAGTGGGAATTTCAACAAGTCTCAGCACCAGCTCATAAAGCCAAAAGGACACAAGAGTGGTGCAAGCCGCATGTTCCGGGAGTGATATCATCTGGAGAGACATAAAACCGCCAAATCTCAATCTTAGGAATTACAGTATATAGTCCATTTTAGAGTGTAGGGCTTGCACTAAACTACCGGGTGGCCAGAAATAAAACACCCCTACTCTGACCTCCCTGGATATCGAACTACTCAGTGTAAAGGCTTGAAAATTTGTGGACATACTATTCAAAAAATGGGGAAACGGATTTCACGAAAAAAAATTTAGTTCCAGAAATCACCGATAGGTGGCGCTGTACCACTGGACGTATGCTGAAAAGACACAAAAACACGTTTTAAACACATTTTATTTGAAAGTACCAAGCATACATGAAACAAGGACGTTATCGATGCAGGGAATGCTGCTCAATATGGTTCCCTTCCTGAAGATGTAAAATGTGAAGTCTGTGGACAGCTTGTTCAACTGCGGATCGTAACTGGTCATCTGAGATGCTTCTCACATGCAGACTGATACTCTCTTTCAAATCTGCCAAGGTTATCAGACGTTCTCGATAAACAAGGTTTTTTAAGTGTCCCCAAAGCCAAAAATCACACGGATTAAGATCCGGTGAACGAGATGGCCAAGTTGTCGGAAACGCGCGACTGATTATTCTGTCAGTGGTGAAATGTTGGCGAAGAAACTGTTGCACAGGGAGTCCAATGTGTGGAGGTGCTCCATCTTGCATAAAAGTAATGGTGTCAAGGCATTGGCGCTGCTGCAAATGGGGTACAACAAATGTTTCGAGCATCCTTTTGTACCTGTTGGCCGTCACGGTACATGTCTCAAGGCCATTGGAAGTAACCTCTTCGAAAAAGAATGGTCCAAGGATGAATGTGGCTGTGAATCCACACCAGACTGTAACTTTCGGTGAGTGGAGGTACGGGGGTTGTCGTGTCCCATATGCGACAGTTATGGGTGTTCACTGTTCCACTGAGGTGGAAATGGGCCTCATCGCTCCACAGAATCTGCCACGGCCACGATGCATCCACTTCAACTCTAGCAAGAAATGTCAATGCAAAGGTCAGTCGCATCTCCCTGTCTGTGGCCAGCAATTGTTGATTAGGGCGGATTTTGTACGGGAAACAATGCACCATTTTTCTGAGTACGTTCCACACTGTGCTATAGGGAACACCCAAGTGTCGTGACACTGCACGTGCACTACTGCAGCCTAAAACATTATCCATTGACTGTTCAACAATACCGGTGGCAACATCTTCAACGACATCTGAACGAACCGGTTTGCGTCCTCGACCAGGCTGAACTCCAAGATGTCCAGTTTCCTCGAATCGAGCGATCATTCTCCTGAGAGCTTGTGGAAGCAATGGTCCCTTACGCAAATCCTTAAGTCGGCGAAACTCTCGAAGTGCTGCTGGAGCATTTCCTTTATTCTCGTAAAACAACTTCACAAGCAAAGCGCGTTCTGGCAGCGTGACAGCCATCACTAATAAGAATGACATTCCCCACCTTTTAACTTCTTTTATACCCAGAACATGGCTTCTAACCATGCTTTATGCAAATTTTTCTGGTTACAGTATGAAATTGCAGTTACAACGGGAGTTCTAGCTTCTTTACTATTTTTATTTTCCATAAGGGGCAGAAAAATTAAAAAGGAAGCATGGAAGCATTCCATTCCGCATAAACATTTTAATTTTTATTATTATTTGTGTCTTTTGATCATAGTTCCAGTTGTGCAGCGCCACCTATCGGTGATTTCAGGAACTAATTTTTTTTTCGTGAAATCCGTTTCCCCATATTTTGAATAGTATGTGTACAAAATTTTGAGCCTTTACACTGAGTAGTTCGATATCCATGGAGGTCAGAGTAGGGGTGTTTTATTTCTGGCCACCTTGTATACATAAGTTTGAATTCTCTAGAGCAATAGCTTCGGGGGGAATGGGATAAATTATAGGTAGTAGTTTTGCGGCTCATTGCTGAAATTTCAATAAGCGTTTGTGCTTCTGCATCGCTGGAAAAAGCGGCCATTTGAAACCATGCGAATTTATTTATTAGTGAAAGTCTACTATCATTAGTATTTGTTTCATTTTGTTTAATTAATATAATATATTTATTTTTAGTAAAGCTATATTGAAAGTTGTTTGTCCGGTTTTTTCTGCCACATCCTGTATTAAAATACTTCAAATCCATCATAAATTATTAGTCTCAATCAGTTTTAAATTTTATAAAAACGATAATTTAAGTTAAAACTAACAAAAGTCGGTCAGTAATCCAGTAGAAGTTGAACATTTACCTGAAGAATGTGTTAAATTCAGTTAAAGGACGAAGGGAAAAATGTAAACAAATTAAATGTAAAAACCTTTTTAGTAATTAGCGAAAACTAAGCAAAAATATTCAAAACATAATAGACTGTTTAAAATTTCCAAAATTCAAAATCTAAAAAAATTAAATTTTGTATTATTTTCAGAAAAGTAAATTTATTCAATATCATGGGTTACATAGATAATCAATATTTCATCATTTTTTAAAAAAATGGGCAGTCGTATTTGTCTATGCTGTTATGACCATTCTTTTGATTGTTCTTTAAATCACGACCCAACTTGATTTGCTGGAGATATACTTGGAAAAGACTGATAGTTTTCTCATCTCATTAGAAGATTCTGTATTAGTAAATACTCTAATCAAGAGGAATTACCCACTCTGCATAGGTAAAGACTTGCTCGAAGATCTCATCTTTCTCACCAATCTATACTTATAATAAAGCCCAATGTGTGTGTGTGTTGGCGCTCTACAGGCCAGACCGTTGGATCTACAGCTACCAAATTTGGTACATGTATACCTTGGAGGTCGGGAATGTGCACGTCGGAGCCCTTTTTTCGAATTTTTAATTAAAAATTTGAATTAATTAAAATTTAAGATAAATTTTGACGCTTTTTTGCTGTAACTTCCGAAAATATTATTGCACAAACATGATTTTTATATCAATTTAAAGATTAAAAAATTGGCTTTCTAACGATACCAGTATTCTAACGATAACTTCTATTTTTAACGAATTTTTAAAGAAATATTTTAACCATGTTTTTATCACGTGACTGGATAAAATAAAAGAATACCGGAAGTTCGAATAAAAAAAAACTGTCATCGTAAATCAAGTCTAAAGAAATGCAACTTTTAACACGTGACTGGATAAAATAAAAGAAACATAAAATGTGATATTTTCTAAAAAAATAAATGCAAAGCAAAAGATTATATGATCGTTTGGAATATCTAAATAATTAAATCAATAAATCTTCTTTACGGTAAACCTGATCGAATTTAGACATGATATGCATTGGAATCCCGACTTAATGGCATATTTCTATTATCGTTTGCCATATCTGTATCATTAATTCAATTTTTTTTCATTATAAAATGTGATAGTTTCTAAAAAAATAAATGAAAAGCTAAAGTTTCTTTAAAATCTGTAAGAGCACGTCAAAGGGAAAAAATTAGGTTTTATCACCGTGTTGCCATCATCTTGACGGAAGTTCAAATTAAAAAAAATAATAATAAAACTATCATCGCAAATTAAATCTGAAGAAATGCAACTTTTAGCACGTGACTGGATAAAGTAAAATAAATATAAAATGTGATATTTTCTTTAAAAAATGCAAGACAAAGGATTCTATGATCGTTTGCAATATTTAAATCATTAATTGAATAAATTATCTTTATTTATACCTGATTGAATTTATACAGGATATGCATTCAAATTCCTATCCAATGGCCAATTTGTAAAATATTATTAATAGACATATATATTGTTTAATACTATTAATTTGATCTAAATGAAGTAAATAATTACATTTTATGTCGTTTGAGTCAAACAAGGCATTTATGAATAATGAGTTTTAGATTTCTTCATAATTTGCTCTGTGAGCCATATTTTACAAAATACTTTTATTAATATTTTAAATAAAAGTTGCTACATCAATCAGTCTTCGAAATCAATCATTAAAACTGACTGATTTATAAAATTAAAGAATATTATTAGGAAAACGCGTTCTTTTAGAGCTTTCAGTCCATCATCTTAAAGAAAATATTAATTTCAGGCCAATGAATGCCCGGAGTTACTTGAAGGCTAATGGATATGTGATTTAATTGAAAATTTTAGAACGCATTACTCATGGCGAACCAGCTGGTCGCCAAAGGCGGCTAGTGCTCAATAAAATCAGGACGTTTAATTTGCACAAATGGAGATACTTGATTTTTAGTATCAAAAATTCTTTAAAGGATATTAAAACTTTCAAACGCGTTTCCATTGGGTATTTCCTTATTAACCACCAAAAATAAAGCAAACTGCAGCGTAGTATCACCATGCTTTTGATACTTTTGGCTTCCCAACTTTGTCCTCATCGTCTTGATATCTTAAATGCTTATAGCGTGCGGAAAGTACAAGATTTGAAAAAAGTTGTACAAGACTTTCAGAAAAGAAAAAAAAAAAAAAAACCCTCTAGAGTGGTAAATTTAACCCACTTTTACTCGGGTTCCTGGAGAAAATTTGCTTACAATATTAATACAGAAATATTGTATAAAATTCAAATTTAAAAGTGATTTTGCAATGAAATTATATGCTGATATAAGCAAAATGAAGGGTTTTTACATACATTCAAAAGAATGGGCTTCTAGAATCACTTGACTATCAAAAACGTTGGTTTTGTAACTTTAAAATAAAGAACCAGATTAAAGCTTATAAGCAACAGTTTATAAGGTTTGACAAATGAAAAATGGTTATTGTTAAATACCTTCTTTGTTTAATAAAATTATTGGCGCCTTTATTATTATACTTTGTTCAGAAACTTCTTAATCTATAAAATTTGTGCTATTATCAAATAGCAAACTTGTCTCTACTTACAGTACTTACATATTTTCTTTTCATTAATTAATTATTGAGAGTTTTGTTTACTTTTGATATATTAAACGATCATGAAAGATCGGTTTCAATGAGTAGTTATAAATTAGAAATTTTTTATGTTACATGGGTATTTAAGTTCTTAATATAGGTCATCCGTCTCGTTGCAGAACGTCGAGATGTTCAGTTACATCGGTGGCTACATGGGTATGTGGCTGGGAATCTCTTTGGTATCCCTCTTTGACTTTCTTGAGACGCTGGTGTCCCTAGTCTCCTACACATGCAGGAACAAGAAAAATAAAAAGGCGGTGCAGATCTACTATTGATATTTGTTTCCTCAGAAAACATCTAATTTTGCAATTCTTTCTTTTAGATATGTATGATCGTAATATTTCAGGCATGAAGCTCATAAAATAAAATCTACGTGTACATAAAACTGAATATCTGTCAGTTTGTTTGAACATTATGCAATTTAACATCACACGTATGCATCTTTATTGTGAGAGAAGATTGATACCAGGAAATCGGCACGTGTTATTAAATCAAACTTAAATATCGTATACTAATGAACCTTTAGTTCTCTGCTCTTGATACTGTTCATCTATTCAGTTAAAACTTGAACTCTTAAAAACTTGAGTACTTAACTACATGTTTCTACACCGATGCATCAAAATTCTAGAATAAAAACTCCAATTCTAATGTAAGTGAGAGATGTAGCTAAACGAAGAAAAAATATTGTTTTAACTAAATCATTAAAGTTGTACTTATTTAGGGTTGAGGATGTTGAAGCCTTTAAATGGGTTGAACATATAAATCGTACGATGTGATAATGTGCTTTTTTTTTTTTTTACGCATATATAAAACAGGTTAACGCAAGCGAAGACGGGATCACAGTGGAAAGAAATTATTGAATATAAAATAATCCATATTTTTTTGTATGTAATAATTCCTCTCTGCTGTCATCCTCTTGATAAATCCACTTATGCTGCTCAAGGTATGCTTTTTGAAAAGCGTTTGATTTATTTTGGTTTATATATGCGTGCGCATCTCCATTTGCCTTTTATTACAATGTTGAAACTACCCCAGTAGATACTTTCTGATATTCAGAGCGTAATATCTTTGCAGATATACAAGTATATCCCTTACTATTTAAACTCAAGTGGTACTCAAAAAGTTAAAAACATTTTCACAATGACACGATTATATCTATGAGTTTCTATAGTAGATAGATTATTTGTAATTGCAAGATCAAAACCATTTGTATGTATTAAAAGCATAAATTTGTAACGTATGGCAGGATGTATGTTTTTCTTAAAGTTGACCAAAATATCTTTCATCAATAAAAAGTCGGGAAATTAATTAGAATAAAATTATTATTTCTCTACACCTCAAACGGAAAATTGAGGCTGATGGATGAATATGGGGGATCGGGTATTTTAGTTCCTATTAATTTTCATTTCATCTATTCACCTTCAGATGTTTTAAAGGACTTCCCTTTCACTGGCGAATTTATATAACTTCCTAAATAGATGGCAAACCTTATTTCAGACATTATTATTATTTTAATGCTTCTAATGAGATAAGGGATTTGAGATACAGAAGTGTTTAAATATATGAATTTGTATGTAATTTTGTGATTTAAAATGTAGATATATATCAAATCGTTCGGGAAAAAAGTAGTCTAAAATGAACATTGGGCTTTCTGGCACTTGTGTATTAAACGAATCCTAGCGATAAATTATCTTCCCCCCCAAAAAAAAACAAACAAATATTTCATGCTAATATGCTCTTTCGAAACTATTATTCGTCAATGAGAATAGTTAATAATACCCTACATACATTAGAGAATATACCAAAAATCTTTAGGAAGTAAAGTACAGCTAGTTTATACAACGAAATATTAAGGAAATTTAAATACAGAAGTTAAATTTTATAAGAATATATACAAACTGCTTGTATGATAAATGGGAAAAACATAATTTTTAAATATATTTTTGACTCTCTGTTTAAAATGTCTTAATTGCTTAAATGTCAGACTATTATCTGTCCATAGGCGAGAAAATTCTATTATTTATTAATTGTAAAGGCAAGCAATCATTAGTGAATTTGTCTGCTGCCATAAAACCTGACTTTCGAACTATTAATATATTATACAGAACAATAACAAACATTTAAAATAAATATCTGAAAACCACAAATAAAATTCTTTTTTTAAATTTTCAATACATCATTTTAACAAATGAAAAATAGGTCTTAAATTTTCATTAATTATTTCAAATAAACTCTTGAAAATTTCCACTAAGTAACCTTTTATTCCAAAAATCATCTGGCACTTTGCTTGGTTCAGTTTCTAATTTATTAATAAAAATAAGGCTTCTTCTATTCACATTCATTACAAAGTTCATTTCAGTCAGAAATACAAAATATTATATATAACAAAGGTTTCTATCAAACTATAAATAATCAGAGATATTAATTTTTTGCAAATATATACTTATAATAATAAATATTAAAAAAACACCAAGGCATAAAACGAAGATTTTTTCCCGTCAAATATGGTATTATTTAAGTTTCCAGTTATGTGATCTCGCGATTTAAGTGAATCGATTTTCTTGGAATTGTATAGTGTTAGCCTCTTAGTTTTATGAAAATAAATAACTTAATACTTTTGTAGCATTGCTTATAAATAAAATCTTCTTTTATAACGCATTTTAATATCTTGTTCTTGAATGATTAATTTATTTAGCCTTGATTTCAGAAACTCTGATTAATATTTTTGGCATGTAAAATAAAATTCGTCGTAGTCTTTGGCACATGTTTCTGGAAATCTATTTGGTAAGTGTTTACAGATATTTTCATTGCATTGATATTTGCACAAAGTAAATGGTTCGAGATTTCTAGAGTCGTATTAATATAATGAGGTATGTTTCACAACAAAAGAAAAAGATAAAGGTATGTATACAAAAAACATAAGGTGATATGAAAATATATGATACATTATTTCTTAAAATGCTTTCTGCTGTTTTAATTCTATGTAACATTATTAAACGAATAACTAGTGATACAATCAAATCTGTCCTTAAGTTAGTCTGACTTGGATTGTGAAATTACAGGATAGATCGCAACTTAGAATTCATGCATCTTCAAAAAGTGAATATTAATGTAACAAATTCACTCAATCAAAAAGCTTCGCACCAAATTAATTTTGAAATCCATTGCTTCTAAAAGGATGGTAAAGAATATGATATTATAGTATGATAAAAATTAATGAATTTCAACTTAGGTTAATAACTATTTCACATTTCAGTTAATCAAATGCTACTTTTTCAATATCCTGAAAAGGTTCAGTTTATAAATTTTTTTAAAAATAATCCTATCACATTGAAGATTTGTGCATAATGTGCAAGATGTGTGTTTTTCCGATGGTTTATTTTTTTATTTCAAAATAAATTCGAATCGATGCAGATTTCTAACGATGAGTGAAAATCTAGAAAGAAACTTTCAAATATAAAATGTGTTTGCTGCATCGTTATAGCAATCTTCGTATAGTTACCAATGTGTTTTTGATTTGAGTATGTCCATAAGTGCATATATAATTTATTGGGATAAATTGTTCTCCCATAGATGATGAATGGACATACAAAAACCAGGGTTCATCTAATCAGTACTTGTTTTCTTTCTCAGACCACGGCTGCAAAGAACAAAGTTTATTACAAATTACCTCTCATGTGGCCTTAAACTGGGATGTCAAATGTAATCAAATTTAACCATTTGGTCAAAGACTTAAATTTCGACAAAAGCCCATCAATGTCCTACATAAATTATACCAATAGAATAGTATATGTGTAATACAGAATTTTCTAAGAATAATATACTGGCTTTTTCTTTGGAGGATAGTATTATTATGTTCGTTAAAGCCTTCTTCCTATAAAAGTTATAACAACAGTTAAAAATTACTACTTTTAACTTTAGAACTTGATAATGATCTATTTAGAAGATTGACCTTTTTTGCAGGCTTAAAAATTCGAAATACAATCATCATGATCCCCTCAAAAAATTTCGTTATCATTTTCTTCAAGTTGCATTGGGATATTTGGGGGGCAGCGAGAATGTTGCTTTTACAAAATGATTTGATATCTCAATAGTATGTATTTAGAATGAATACAGGAATTCAAGATAATTTGATATTTCTGGAATTAAAAAAAGATAAAACAATAATAAAAGTATTCTTCTAAGTCCAGGAAACCATTAGGAAGATTGTATAAATTCTACTTTGTTTCTTCTTTGTTAAATTCTTCAATTCTGTAAACATCATCATCTGTGGCATATTTGGCCAGTAGTTTCCTTATATCTCCATGATATCGCCAACTCGCATAATATCACAATGGAATTGGACAGATCCAAACAACATCTTCATGATGTTGTACTTGCTAGTAAATAATCCTCTTCAATTAAATATATAGCACATCGAATAGTTTTACACATAATACTGCTACTCAAATACGATCATCTTAACTAAATATTTCAAGAAGTTTCTCAACATCAGCAACAACGTAGTGCCGATTCCAAAGATGGCATATCAGAAACTTTTCACTTACAGATATTACTTCTTAGATACAGCTTCATTATACAAACGGTTAAACATCAATGAATCCACCAACAATTAATAGTGACTTGATTGTTTTGAAAGACCTAAAATAAATCACTGTTCGAATTTGAATCACAATATTATCTGAATGAATGAATAAGAAGAATTAGGAGAGAGATAAGGATGATTGAACCACTGAGGACAGAACAGGAACTGAAAATTGGACAATAAGGACATTGGTAAGAACCACACACTTGGCAGATATTCATCACATAGAGGTTGTACAAGTCCATCATTGTTTCATTGTATCTTTCTGTAAAGAAATAGAAAAAATTTCAATGAAGACAACTGGAAACATAATCATAGAAAAAAAAAACAAAATCATTGATATCCAAACTGTACATCATTAAGAATATTGTCAAGACTAAAACAACAACAGCATTTGAATTGCAGAGTGAGTTAGACTGATACAATAAAATTTTCTAAGCAATAAAGATACTTGTGCAATGGAGGTAGGTTGATTGGTGATAATTAATAAAGATGATAAGCTGCTGCTATGCATTCGACTTGTAGATAGTTGACCCTCTAAGGACAGAACAGGAACTGAAAGTTGGAGAGTAAGGACATTGGTAAGAACAACTTGGTGATAAAAGTTGGTAGGTTAATGCGATGCATCCGAACTTATAGGAAACTTCGTCGCAAAAAAGTATCGCAATATATATACCACGAAATGAAGTAAATAATATTTTTATTCAATGCTATTTCCCCGTAGCGACAACTGTTTGCCGTTGTCTCACTGTAGTCACTCTCCGCCAAAGAGCAGTTAGTTTCCTCGTTTTCTCTCATTTCTCTTCTTTCTTCGGTTCCGCATTATGGATACACTCATTTCTTGGAACTGTCGTGGGGTGAATCAGAAAAATTCTGATCTTAAAGACATAATTAATAATTATCAACCAGCTTGCATTGCCCTGCAAGAAACATTTTTGAAACCTAAAGACACAATTCAAATGCTTAATTATCATGTTCTCCATAAAGCCAATGTTGGCGAAAAAGCTTCAGGAGGAGTTGCCCTCCTTATTTCAAATTCTGTGCCCTCCTGTCCATTGGTTTTGAACACTTCACTACAAGCTGTCGCAGCTCGAATTCATACGCACTCTCTGATTACTCTTTGCTGTCTTTATCTGCCACCAAACGCATATATTGAGCAGTCTAAATTAAATGATCTTGTTTCTCAACTCCCCGAGCCTTTTATCATTTTAGGTGATTTCAACGGCCACAGCCCTCTTTGGGGAAGCAAAGACAATAATAGTGGAGGTCGTCAGATAGAGCAATTTTTGGATGATCATAATCTTTGTCTTTTTAACAATGACGAGCACACTTATTTTCATACACCAACAAACAATTTTCATGCACTGGATCTAGCAATATGTTCTCTCACCCTCTATCCCTTTTTTAATTTGCAAATGGATAAGGATTTACACAATAGTGACCACTTCCCCCTAGTATTATTCGATAATAGAAGACATCAGTCTTATTCTACTCCCAGTTCTCCCAGATATAAACTAGAAGCTGCCAATTGGACCAAATTCACTTCATTAGCTAATATTACTGAAGAAATGGTGAATAATATTAACATAGATGCAGCAGTTGCCCAAATTACTCAGCTTCTGATAATTGCAGCGAATGATTCAATTCCTAAAACTTCGACAAAACTTAGGAGGCAGCGCAAGGTCTGGTGGAATAATGATTGTCAAAAGGCATATAAGATGCAAAGAAAAGCCTGGGATGCTTTCCGTAGATACCCCACTACTGAAAATTTAATTCGCTTCAAAAGGGCAAAAGCCAATTCTAGACGGATTCAAAGAAGTAGCAAACGGGACTCGTGGGAAAAATATGTTAATTCTATCAACCCTTCGCTTTCCAGCAAGCAACTTTGGAGTAGGGTTAAAAAAATATTTGGAGTACCAGCGAGTCATGGGATTCCTATCTTGCTTCGAAACAGTGCTCCGGTAAGTTCATTAAAAAATATAGCTAATTCTATAGCTTCGGCTTTTGACAACGCAAGTAATAACAAGTATTATACAAATACATTTCAAAACTATAAAAGTTTAATCGAAAAGGAAAAACTAGAATTCCAAACTACAATAGACAATTCGTATAACAGACCGTTTACACTCTTTGAACTTAAAATCTGCCTCAATAGTGTACACAAGTCTTCACCTGGTCCTGATAATATAAGTTATGATATGATCAAAAATCTCTCTGAAACCTCTCTTAAAAACCAGCTCTTTTTATATGATAGAATTTGGCAAGAACGATATGTTCCCACTGCCTGGCAAGAAGCAACTATAATACCCATTCTGAAACCAGGTAAGAATCCAATGGACCCTTCTAACTATAGGCCGATTGCCCTGACGAACTGTTTATGTAAACTTTTGGAAAAAAATAGTTAATCGTAGACTTGTATACTACCTGGAGCATAACAAAATGTTAAACATTTCTCAAAGTGGGTTTAGACGAGGCCGATCAACAATGGACAACCTGTTGACTTTAGAAACTGATGTACGAAATGCATTTCTCCGTAGAAAACATTTGGTGGCTATTTTTTTTTATATTGCCAAAGCCTATGACACAGCATGGCGCTTTGGCATTTTGAAGGATCTCTACAAGTGTAATTTAAGTGGAAACTTGCCAATATTTATTCAAAACTTCTTGGAGTTAAGGACTTTCAGAGTTAAGATTGGTTCAGAATTTTCAAATGTGTTTGTACAAAAGGAGGGAGTTCCTCAGGAAAGTGTCCTGAGTGTGACTCTTTTTTCTTTGAAAATCAACTCTATTTTAGACAATTTATCTTTATATGTGAAAGGCCACTTATATGTAGATGACTCTACATTTCTTGTTCTGGGGATAGCATGACTTTCATAGAGAGGCAGCTTCAAAATGCAATCGATCAACTCACAGATTAGTGCGATAAGAATGGATTTTCATTTTCTCCTGAAAAAACAAATGCTATACATTTCTGTAGGAAACGCAGCCTACATCCTGAGCCTGAGATTCGCCTAAAAGGTCATCCTGTTAAAGTACTTGACGAAGTTAAATTTTTAGGTCTGATTTTTGATAAAAAGCTTTCATTTGCCTCTCATATAACTTACCTAAGAAAAAAATGTGAAAGATCCTTGAATATCTTAAAGGTTCTTTCAAACACTACATTGGGTGCCAACCGTCTGTCTTTATTTCGTATTTACAGAGCGGTAATTTTATCCAAACCTGACTATGGTTGCAATGTCTATGGTTCTGCATGACGCAGTGTTCTGCAAAAATTGGATACTGTGCATCATGCTGCTCTTCGATTATGTTCAGAAGCATTCAGGACATCACCTGTACAAAGTTTATATATAGAATTTAATGAGTCTTCCCTACACATTAGAAGGCAGATATTGTCTCTTCATTGTTATTTTAAAATTTTATCAAACCCTGACCATCCCTATTATAATTTTAATCAGAGCCAATTTTTCATCGTTTAGCTTCAGAACTGCATCTGGAGAAGGTATAAATAGTTTCAAAACAATCGTTTCTCTTATCGCCCTGGCAATCTCATGGAATCCAATACTTGAATCCATTTCAATATTTTGATAAACAAAATACTGCGGATATCGTTTATCAACAAATCTTTGCTGATCATCGTCAAAAATATCGCCACTTTAAACCTATTTTTACAGATGGATCTAAAGGTCACGATTATACTTCTTTCGCTTGTATTATTTCAAATTCCTCAATAGCCTATAGAATTAGTTCATTTTGTTCTATTTTTACTGCAGAGGTAACTGCTATTTTAAAAGCTTTATCGGTTATTTCGGATTGTTCTACTGATAACTATATAATATACACTGATTCAATGAGTGCGTTGCAATCTCTGTCATCATTACATGCTCATAGCCATCCTTTGCTTTTCAACGTTTTAAACTTGCATGACAAACTTATCTGTAAGGGCTTTCGAATTATTTTATGCTGGGTTCCCGCATATGTGGGAATCTCGGGAAATGAAAAAGCTGACAAGGCAGCAAAATTGGCCACTACCTTCTTGCCAACACAGATTCCTCTTAACGATTATAAGAAATACATAAATCATATTCTGCATTCAAAATGGCAAACTGAATGGGATTCACAGATTAGTAATAAGCTCCATGCAATTAAACCTACAATAGATCTCTGGCCCACATTACACAGCAGAAATCTAGACACAATTTTAACTAGGTTAAGGATTGGGCATACTCGATTTACCCACCGACATTTGTTGATGGGGGATCCAACACCCTTTTGTTCAATGTGTAATAGTCCTATGTCTGTTTCACACATTCTTGTGGAGTGTCCACTGTTTTCTATCCAGCGCTTTGCATGTTTCCAGAAGACTCACCCTGAATTGGTCGAATTGCTTTCCGAAACTCGGCATGTTGGGCTTTTTAGTTTTTTAAAATATATAGGTTTTTATAATCATATATAAACATTCATCCCTTTTTTAGCACAGTACCATACATAACATCATTGATACGCTTTTCATAACTCATAGATAAACACTCTCAGTCATTTGGATTTTGTAAATATTCCATATTAAGATTTCATTATCAATAGAAATATATTTTAATTTCAGGGATGTGGCGCAGCATGGCCAAAAATGGCCAAAAATTTCATTAAACACCAACTCAACCCAACTCACTGTAGTCACATGACTTTCTATTGCTTACAATATTTAGCCTCGCGTGAACGCGGTTTAAGAATTATGCTACTTACCTGGTGCATAGTAATCGTACACCTTGACCGGAAGGTAGCGAGTCATGTTGGCCACTGGATGCCACCGTTGCACAGTAAAGGTAACGCAAATAGGGGCTATGTCCAGCTATAAATGGGAAAAAAATCCACATACATTCAATATTGAAATGATGAAAAATTAAGATTTGTTTGTTTATTGGTTTTTTATGGCGCAAAGGCCAATACTGGCCAAGCTGTGCCAAACTCATAATAACTTAAAATATTAAATTAAAGAGAATTAAGAAGAAATTAAGAAAAATCAAGAAGAAAATATTCAATGTACTATGCAATAATAGCAAGTTGAATATTTTTATATAATTCGTATTCTTCAAGCAATAACAATCTTTCTCTTTCAAAATGAAATATGATATGCAACTCCATTAAAACAATATTAGTTTTACTGACCGACGAGTATGAGTTTAAATAACTTTTGAATCATTGTAGAAGTTTTATTTATTGTGAAACAACAATTAACAATCACAATGGTAATAAACGGATTTTTTTTTTGTGAGTGTGTGTATGAAATACAGAGAAGTATTGTAATTGTCCAAAAATTAAAACTTGTGATAATGACGAATTTCCAGGTTTAGACCTTTCTAAATTTAAAAAAAAACACCTTTTCGGCATTATATCTGTCTGTGAGTATGATAACTCAAAAACGTTTTGAGTTAGAAGAATGAATGATTTACATTCCATACAACAAATTTGAATTGTCGCATCAAATTTGGAAGGAAATCTATTCAGAAAACGTCCGTATGTTTGAATATAAGTTCACACAATAATTTAAAGCAAATAGAGCTGGGTGGATAAAATTCGATACACAGATTTACCATTTAAAGTGTAAATAACTTATTTTAGAGCTAGATCTGTCAAGGGATTAACTTTCCGTAGGTTTGTACTTAACACTAATTTAAAAGCGATACATCAAAAACGCAATGATACATGTAATCATTTTCTGACAGCAATTGCAAGTTCTATGTCAAATTTTGGTTTTATCGGTTGAAAAAAAACAATTAAAAACAAACCATCAGATTAAACCATCAGATTTTTCCAACCGATTTAACACAAGTTGATTTTTAGTTGCTCTTAACCACTTACTAAAAAAATAGTCAAACGAAATTCAATAAAAATACCAAATCCACCAAGGGTCAATATTTCATAATTATTGTTCAAATGGCTTGCAAGGGATTCGCGAGCTCACCCAAAGTCTATAATCTTTTGCTGAGAGTGGGGATTAATGTTTTCATCAGAGAATTAGCTAAAAAGTTTAGGGAACCACTTCCACTGGTTTATATTACAGAGAATGGAGAAACGAAGTTTAAAGGATAATGTTTTCAGAATGAGAGCAATTAGAAGTTTTCATTTTGATACAACAAAATTAAATAATAAAATTAATTTTAGCTTGTTATTTTAACTATTATTTCGACAGAGTTGTTATTCTTGATTTGTTTTATAAAAAATGAGGGGAATGCATTTCTGATCAGAATAGGGGATATTTTTATAAGATGATCAATTAAAATTAGTAAGCATCGTAAGATGCGTTCCTGTTAAAAGAAGCGAAACGAGATTGATGATGCTAAGAGAAAGAAAATGAAGATAACATTATTAAGTGTATTTAAATAAAAGCAAACGACTAATTTATTGAATAAAATTTGAAATCAATTTAATTGCTATCTTATTTTAAAAAGCAGAATTTGCAATTTTCGGTTAACTCTTACATTCGCTTTTATTTTACTTCTTTCAAGCTTGTGAAGTTGCAATTTTTCAATTGACTTTCTTTCCTTTTTTTCTTGATGTGTCAAAATTTTGAAATTCTATATAATTGCGATATATATACTGTTTCCAATGTGATAATAATAATTGAATATTTGCAAGCTTATTTATGAGCTAGTCGCTAATTTTTTAAAGTTTTGATTCACTACGAGATATATATCTTTGTTAATATATATGAGAAAAATTGAAAATATTTTTCATAATATTTACAATGATGAATTGCGAAATATGACTGAAGAATAGAAAAGAATAAATCTAAAAAAAAGCTTTCAGAAACTCGCTTTTGCTAATGGGAAAAAAATAGGTCATAATTTTTTAAATAAAAAATAACAAGATTTATGTTTAAAGTAAAATCGTAATGCACCGAAAAAGAAATTTCAGCAAAATGAATGTATGAAAAGAAGATTTTTCTATTAATTTAAATAAATTATGAAGCTTATAAAAATATTATTTTACTTAAAGCATTCATATCAACGACTCACTCGTTTCTGAT
This sequence comes from Argiope trifasciata, assembly GCA_026543055.1. Lineage (NCBI taxonomy): Eukaryota > Metazoa > Arthropoda > Arachnida > Araneae > Araneidae > Argiope > Argiope trifasciata. The sequence goes on from JAPMOQ010042736.1 coordinate 706,862, forward strand.
TTTTGCTTTGGCCTTCATAGTTTTGATAAAATAAAAATATTTCTGCGTTTTTATAGACTAACAGAAGAGTACTTTTCGAAAACTTAATTGTTATCGTTTATCATTTTGAAAGTACTTACATGTTCGAAGAAAAAGATGATTTCTCCCTCCCGGAAGCGTGCCTCCCTGAGGTTTCGCACACGGTGGGACCTGACATATCCATGTAGTTCGTGTTGTTCGATGATGTAGCCGGTAGGCAAAGATACTTCAAGGACAGCCATGCCGCTGGTCCTGCTCTCCGACTGTAAGGTCCAGCTGGTAATATAAAATACCATATAAGTTTTATTAAATAATTAAACGTGCATTTTGTTTTTGGTCAAAATTGGTTGACAGAAAGATGTCTAAATTATTCTTAATTATTACTGTACTTAATTATTAGTGTATTTATGACATCTCTGAGATTAATGGCCAAAGATATCAAGCTAATAGCCCCTTATGTAAATTTTGTTAGTCAATGGCATGCGATAATAATACATAAGTAATAGTTTTTCTTTCATGCAAAACACGCATCTCATATACGCATTACTCTGAAAATATATGGGTACTTAGGCATTCCTGGAAGTCTAAGGTCCATAATTTCATAACAAGATAATAACAAGGTACAAGTTTCAAGTTAATAACAAGAAAAAGGGAGTAAAATAATATTGTTAGTAAAGATAATCCGAGAAAGTTTCGGAGATACCTTTATAGCTATTTTAAATTAATTGAGACGAATAATTGTCTAATTTATTGAATTGCATCTAACATAATAAATTGGGATAGCGAGAAAAAACCGTTAAATAAACACACAAAGACTTCAAAACTTCATCATCAATTTCGATGGTAGAATATTTATCAGAGATTCTTACTACCTTTGGCAGGACTGTATTGTGAGGTGAGAACTGTTCCTTCCTGAATACGATGCCTTTACATCAAGATGAAAGGCAGGGACAGGTGGGGGTGTGATGAGATGTTGCCAGTCTACGTTGTAATCTACGGAAAGTTGCACGAGAGCAGCGCCTGATCCCTGAGCCTTCACCACCACGGTTCCGAACGCACGAGGAATCTATATCATATAAACAAAACTCGGAACTACAGATAAGACGTAATTTGCGTGTTCGTAACAACAATATTGCAAACATTTGACAAATGCATTATAACAAAAACAGCAACGAAATCTTATAAAACAGACCCAAATATATATAAACTCACAACCTGTAAAAGGCAATTCTGCAGCCCTGACATTGTAAAAGAAAATTGGCAAAAAATTCCGTATGTTTGTCTTGTATTTCATATATATTAGAAATTTAGTGAACCATTTATTTTAACAATATAGAGTATCTACAAAAGTCCAAGCACCCAATTGAGCTAGGTATTTATGGCATGATGAGAAATAGAAAATAGAGCAAAAGGATTATGAGATCTATCATTTGGCTGTACTCATAGTCAGTATTAATCAAAAACTCGCAGAGTAGTGAGTTCCAACAGACAACAAACGTACAGTACAACCCATTTTCCAGTTCGCTACTATCTAACCTATTTTTAAAAAAATCATAATTAAATTAGGAAGGCCAAGCTTTGCATTGACAACATTCCCAAGGCATTGGAAACGGGCGTCTACTACGATTTTCCGACGTGCCGTGGGCAAAATACAAGTTGTGACAGGAAAAGAGTAGCATTCTGCACATTTTCTTTTTGTTTTGTAAGTGTGTGACGGATCCCGATTGTTGCTGCTGTTCCTGATAATAACTGCACATTACGAACAGTATTCGTAAATTCCCTTTCTGCATGGTTTGAGATAAATGGAGAGTTTTAGTACTCAATCAAAAGTGAGAAAATACATATTGTAACAGTGAATTTTGATATAAAAATCCTGTCTGCTTGTACTGGTGGGCAAAGAAATGAATTCACAAAACTCTAATCTATCCGACTTTTTTATTATTCGGACTGCTCTTCTGCCACATTAGACCAGGTTGTACTCTATATGTGAATTTCGCATAGGAGAAGTATTAAGAATGTCTGAGTATATGTGAATAGATATTACGAATGACTCACTTCAATCTTTTGCAGACGAGAGAAGTTGTTCTCGTCTACGTGAATGCTGCGAGAGTATCCAGGTAAGGAAGGTACTTCCACGGTCACGGTCACATCAATGACATCACGCAAGCGACTTTGGATGGCATACTCCATCAGTGCCTGCATTGCCACAATAGAATCCTGAAATAAATCATAGCATAAACATGCATGCTCCATTAGCAAAAATACAGTGAGGGTGGAAAAAGCTGTTTTAGCATTTTATCATTTGTATTTCATCAAGTATAGTATCATTCGTTACCGTTATCGATTCTCCCCTGAAAATCTTAATGATTACTTGTGTGGGAGAAAGATTGAAAGAATGTGAATTTTAATTCCATTTTTTTAAAAAAATTTCTGGTATATTACATGTGATTCGGGAAATGAGCCCATATTTCGAATGTCACACAAAAATTAGTAACATATATATATGCATATTTCCTGACTCAAATTAATTAAAGAAAATGATTAAAAAAATTGAGTTGTTAAATATTTTATTATTTAAGTTTATTATGTTCTTTTTCTTGTTTTATAATTTTTTATATTAAGAAATATATTGTTAATGTTAAAATTCTTAATCAACTATCATAATTGCAGTTACAGGACTACTAAAAACTCATGAAGCATAAAATTATTTAAATATCATAAAAAGAAAAAAAGGTTGTTTTTCTGCTCCAAAAGTAATAATTTAATTGAATATTGTAATATTCATATTATTTCTCAAATAAAGGTATTGCATTTTTTTAAAATTATTTAAATGTATTGAAAAGATAGTGAAAAACTGGTTTTATTATTATTACTTCATGTTAAAGACACTATCGATATATTTTCTCGAAAATTCATGGATTTAGTGTTTGTGATTTTCGAAAATTTACGGATTTAGTCAAATTAATAATAATCTTGCAACATACAATTATTTTAAGTAGGTTTCAAGAATTTGTAACAATACTAGTGAATTTGTGATAGAAAATTATGTAATATATTGCATTCATATGAAGGGCGTCTCGAAATTTAATGTACAAAATTTGAAACTATGAAGAGGGCAACACAAATCAACATCTGGGCTGTTACAAGAGAGTAAAATAGCCAGGACAACAAAACATTTACAAAGCTCTTTAAAGAAAAAAATATTCAATACAATAATTGGCAGAAACAAAATATGGTTTTTAAAAAAGAGGTGAAAAGATCTAATATCAAAGAATTACCAGACTGTTTAAAAAACAAATGAAATCTCAGAGTCATTCATACTTCATTGCCAATGGTCGAAGCTTTAATCTCAGTTTGCAAAGTCGTATTCTGTGTTTTTTCATTTGACATATTGCTGAAATTCGGCTAACAAGTTGCTTTCATTGTTTCAAATGATAAACCCCTACTGCGTTCTAACATTTCATATCTTAGATTACTGTGGCTTGTTGATAATTTTGGCTTCAACGGAAATGAACATAATCCAGAGGTACCATATCTTCTAAGGCCTATTTTGTATATATGTATGTATAAGAATGGCCTTTTTAAATATGTATAAGAACCAAATGGGCTACATGCCATTGTATTATAGAAGTTCAAAGAATATGTATTGGCTCCGGTACTGTCCTTATAATGAAATCGCTTTACAAAACGACAAAACCCGTTACAATTTTTCCATTGACTTAAAAAAATGGCAAGAATTATCTTCTATCTTCTGCAGTGATAATCATGTTTTAAAGAAAATTAAATAGAATTGATTGGTGCCATGTTTTCATAAAGAAATATTACAAGCATAATCAGAAGACAATAATATAGAAATCATGAAACAACTTTTCAAAATTAAAAAAACGGAGAAGACAAACCTGCGTGGAGGCCCATCCGTGATCAGTTGATCTGTGCGCATTCAACCAGTGGACAATCTCCCTTTGGATGACGGCCTGTCTCTTGATGTGGGTTAGCAAAGCATACGCTGTGGTTTCAATGTTGAGGGCATCGTACTTGAGTGGAAGACGAGGTAATAGATGTGGGCGGTTGCTGTCAATGCGGATAGGCGGAGGTGGCACTGGCTCACGACCCCAGTAGCGAAGACCAGCTAAAAAGAGACGAAGGAAGGGGTTTAAAAACTCGTCTTTCTAAAATAATTACCATTCTCTTATTATGGAAAGAACTTTGATTAATATTGAATTGTACTCATGACTACGTGCTGTTCGTCAATTATGCCTTGCTAGATAATACACAAAAACTTCATTGCATTCAAAGTAACTGTTTATTACGAAGTTGTTATAGCAGCATGTGAAATGACTTCATCAGTAGCTAACAATATGATAATAAACAACTTCGGCATGAGATTTGTGATACTTGTAAAAACATAAGTTCTGCTCTCTGAAAAAAATTTTACGCCATTGTAATGGAAAAACTAACTTTCAATGTTCATTCAAAGCTTAAGAATAATAGTTGATTTTATAACAATGAACATTAAATCATTGATATGAAAATCCCAGATATTCCCAATTGAATCTTGATATTCCTTATGAAAACTTAATTATATACGAAAGATTCATATCTGTTACAAAACAAATATTACACTTCTGTACTTCCAACTATGAAAATTAAGAAATACACTGTTTATTTAAATGTAAGAGATAAAATGTCTCAAAAATGCATATTTTTTTATTTATAAACAAGTCATGACGCTATTTGATAAGCATAGTCTTTCTAAATTCTTCTGTGCGAGACAATAGTTAAAAAATTAGAAATGTTACGCAGTTAACAGTGATAATAGTGGTTGTAAAATGATTCTTTAAATAATTACAGATGTCAACATATCTGCGCATTTCTCCCCCCCCCCTTTTACCTCTATTTTTACTTAAAACATATCGCCTAAGGCTCACAGCAAACAATGCTTCAATTTTGAAAAGTCAAATCTCCTCAATTAAACAATTAAGAGAACCATGCAACGTCATTTGGAAGATGAAAGACGGTTTGAAGCGCCATTTGATGGTGAGCTATGTCCATATGCGTTTACTTTATTCTACTATGAAAATATGATTTCAATTTAGCTAAAAAAGCAATTCCCTAAATGAAGAAGTGCTGTGCTATTAATTCAGTATAGTTTTGAAATATTCAAATCTTTTTTTAAATAGACGCGAGCTATTCTGTGTCATTGATTTTACAATGTGATTTAGTCGAGAGTGCTCAATGTCCTTTGCGTTACAATTGGGAAATCGCTAGGAGAGAAAATCAGAGTGATCGTGTTTCTCTGTCACTGGATGGAAGGAACTCAATTCCTCAAATACTACATCCAGCAGGGAATAAATAAGGTAGCTTCTCACCCATATATTCGAAATGTCCCTTCCCCAGTAATATGCAAATAAAGTTATTCCAATATTTCTCTTTTTACCAACCCCTCAAGAAATCGAAGGTGATAAAACTCTTCACACATTTAATGATCTGCAGTTCAGCGTTGAAGATCTTTGGCATAATCAAAAATCGGCAAGTAATTTAGGGTATGCAATTAATCTTTCAATCTTCAAATCATCTAAAATATAATGAAGCTTGACGATCAAGGTGTAAATCCCAAAATATGCCTGGAAGCTATAGAAAAAGCAATCCTTTTGATAAAAGGAATAATGTAAAATACTTTTGAAAAAGAAGAAATTCCCACCCGTAATGTGCATACCTGAAGGGCATATGCAGCGGATTCAGTAAATGATCTCTCACGATCAAAAAATTAACACCACGAGCTATCTGAGAGCTTCAAATTCTGAAATCGAATATATGTTTGTGAAATGATACTTTTATACTTTCCGCAAACGAATGTAAAAACAAACGGTTCAAGCCATATAAATAAAGCTAGCAGATTTTTCTACGGTACACTGAACTTGATACAAAGTACGAGAAATAAAAGAGCCACGAATTGGAAATTTGTCGGATACGCCGAGGAATTCAAAATGAAAATTTTCGATTTTGTATTATTATTAATTTTAATCAAGTTACTTTGGAAATGATTGATAATTCATTATTGAAATTGATTTATTCAATCGGTAAATAAACTTTTTCAAAGTTAGTCACTATTTAATATTCGCTCTATATAATGTTTCAGTTTCAATTCTCAACACATTTACTGACCAGCCTCTTTCATCTTGGCATCCAGAGCATTGAAGGCGGCTTCTCCATCCACACTGTTAACCAAAGTGAGAGCATAGGCAACGATGGCTATTTCGTATGGGTCCTTCGAATCGCGTACCGAATGCATCATTTTCTCCAAATAACGTTGAGCGCCCCGCTTGGCACGCACAACTTCTGCACCTAGCTCCTGCAATAAAACGCATTCTGGAATTGAATAATGATCTATTATCATTAAATCAATTCATGTAGAAAAGAAATGACATCTAGCCCTGATTTTTAATAATATAAAAAATAACAAGCAGTTTTTAGAAGAAGAAAAAAACGAGTAGTACCTGTATTTTATTACAGGGATGATAAGTATTACTCGAAACTATATTTAGAAACTATAATAAATACTACACTATAATAAATACTATAGTAAATACGGAACTATAATTAATAAATTAGAAACAAAATTGCACGACAGTATTATAGAAAATGAATATTATTGTGTAAAAAATTATTTTTAATCCATCCGTCAATTATTTTCAGTCAACATTTATCACTGTCACATAAATAAAATACATTAATAACTGCATGTAAATATGCACCTAAACTCACATATAGAAAATACAGCACTATACAACACATAGCATTTATACTTGTAATCAAACATCTTATGCTTCATTTATCTTGTTTACATTTTGTGCAAATTATTTGAATATAAATCGGAAGCGGAAGTGATCTCCCAAATTTTGAGTATTCTCTAATAAAAGTAATATCTAGTAAAGGTTTTGAGATTAAAGACTTCAGACATGTGAAATTATCAAAAATTTCTCTTACTCCACTGAGATCACTGACTTCAACTAGAGTGATGAGGACATGCGCCGTAAGAGAGATGTTGCGATATTTCACAGGATCCTTGATACGGCTGGACTGTAAAGTTAAAAAAGTCATATAATTAGGAACAAAAGATCATAAATTATTGGTAGTGATATTTGGATTCATATAGAATATAAATAAAATCGTAGAAGCACTTATGATTCCTTTCATAAAATTTCTTCCAAGATTTGTCAGAAGAAATCAATGAAAAATAATCGTTTTTATTTTACCTCTTCTCAATAGGTTAAGCAAATAATGTATCATACTATTTCACCCTGACTAAGAGTAAAAAAATTATATAACAATGGTACTATTAAGGTATTAGAATCTTTAATATTATGAACTTACTGGATTTCTAATCACCCTTTATGGTGATTTATTTATTATGATATTAGAGTTAGATACTTTTACTCCCTAGATCCATGGTGTCATTAAAGGTGCAATAAAAAGAGTTCGGTAGGTTTGCATTTAAAATATGAAAACTTGTATTCATTTGTAAATTCATATCGTCTCTTGTACTTTTTACAGAAAGTTTCGAAGCGAGCTTGCCCCGGTGTTTTACCTCAGGGCTTGTAACCAACCACTTTATTTGACATTTATATTCACAACTACGTTACCAGAATCGCATGATTTTGCGATAATCAATTCATGATTTTGATTTTGTGATAACCATTGATAACCAGCACTTAGATGTGAATTTATTAAAGTTATAAATAGTGTAGCAAGTGTGTGTGTGTGTTTTTAATAAGTGCTGAAGCAGAAATATAATAAATGAACGGATACTGTGAACTATAATGCGAAAGTAAATATTTTCTAAAATGTGTTAATCTTTTTGAAAAAAAGATCGTTTTAAAGGCCTTTTTTTATCTCAATGGACTACATCAATCTATCTCTCATTAAAGATCGCTGAATTAGTAAGAAAGCTTTACCCGTCATCTAGACAAGCTTCCTTCCTATTCCCAACCACAATGACTGATTTAATCTCCGATTTTTCATCTATTTCAGTCAACAAAAAAGTACAATGAACGTCGCTTAATGTGACTATGATTAATATTGTTAGTCATATTATTAAAATTCTCTGGCTCTAAGCCAACAAATAAGTATTTAACTTCAAATAAGTACTGACGATTGACGGTTGTAGAATTTTTTATCTCTCTTACAATGATACATGAAAGAGTCGTCTTTCCCATGGTATAGGGATCTACTTTTATCTGGATGAGAAGGGTCTACATTGTTTTAAACGGACAGCTGAGCTGCTAGATATGGCTTAACATCTATTGAATAGGTATAAATCATTCTCACCAGCGACTGAATTACAATAGCAAAGTGTATAAAAATTGAATAGAGTTTTAGAAACAACAGACATAAAAGTACTTAAAATGAGTCAGAGCAATGCTGCTACGCCGCTTAAATTTTAAAAGCTCTTGTTTGTAAAATATAGAAAAAGTGTGAATTTTCTATCAGCAAGAAGAAACAATAAACAGCAATGATTTCCGCGGAGACGAATGAGTCGGTTCTTTAAATTTTGAAATCCAACTCGCAACGTCGTTCAGCAATTTAAAAAATAGTACAAATATGAATATGAACAGTACAAATATATAATCTAACAGTCAAGGAATTTCCGTTTATTGGAAGCAATCTCTAAAAATAAAATAAGTATCTGTGTCTATGTGTATGTTGGCCTTCAATAGGTCTGACCTATTGAAGTATAGATAACAAATTTGACACATTTATATTTTGAAGGATTTGAATGTGCATCTCAAAACAGTTTTTTTTTAAATTTTCAATTAAAATTCTAATTAATTAAAAGTTAAGCTGAGATTTGGCGTTTTTCAGCAATAAATTTTGAAAATATTACATGACAAGTAGTGCTTTCGAGCTATTCCTTCCTCATATTTTATCATTTTAACTTCCTTTTCTTTATTAATTCCTTTATTTTTAATACTATAGTGATTTTCAATTAAACTAAAGTTTAATAATTCACAGATATAATTCGATGCAAAACCAACGTAACGTCTAAGATGTATTGCGATTTCCAGCTGAATTGGAGCAGCACGTTTCCACACGAAAATGTTTCATTGAATCAGAGACAGTAAAATATCAGCTTTTAAGGGTTAAAGAATTTACTGTGAGATTCATCTTCCTGTCGTAGGGGTATGTAGTGGTTTCGCAAAACGCCCCTTCAAAACTCTGTTGTTTCAGCAACCATCGGACAGCCTTGGAGATGACTTTGGGATCGATGAAGAGAAAGCTTTCCCATTCTTGGAAAGTAGCTTGATGGAAAACATGAACACAGAATGCAGTTAGCCTGTAAAAAGCACAGAATCAATTTTTTAAAATGCCATTCGATACAATTGAAGCTATATCTTATACTATAATACGAGGAATGGTTGCCAAGTCGAAAATCGCCCCAGAATTAATAAACGCCGGTAAACTTGGGGGTCTGGGGTTTTTGGCCACGAGGAATCGATTGGCGCCGGTTTTGAAGCGCTACGGTCAAGCAGTTCGGAGTTACAGATAGGATATTTTCAAACTTTATTAGTTCGCCATAATGGCTACTTAAATTTTCAAGCGGTAACGTGCTGCCATCTATAGCCAATATGGCGAACTAATAAAGTTTCCAGAAGATGATCCGGAACTGATCTCGAAATGGATGATCCATAACCCGTGTGGTGATATGAACCCAAGTGCTCCGTGCATGGTCAGCAAACATGGAAGAGACCAGTGCAGATGGGGATTTCCAATGGAACATCAAGACATGACATCGCTGGTGGACGATGAAAAGCCGAGGTTTAACAGGTTATCTTTTCACCAATGGTTTCACAAATTTTCTTTTGGCATGTATTGTTTTGATAAATCACAATTGAAAATTTAAATCTTCGAGTTAGCTTCTTTACCTGTTTTCTCCGAGCGGAGCTCGGTCACCCGCTGGTTACAGTAAATACAAATATATGTTGACAATTAATTCGTATGTTTCTCAACATTGCTTTATCTATTTAATTTGGTTCAGTTTCATTAACATCTATCACTGCAGTTTTTAAAGTCACATGAAACCTATCTAAGATATCATTAATAATCATGTTTAAATGACAACGCCACGCACATCTCCTAAATTCCACACTTTTTCCTAACCTTCAGCAGATTTAAAGAACGTAAAACAAGTTATACGATAGAATCGAGTTCTGAGCCTTAAACCCTCTGGTACCTACACGATGATATAACAACAGCGACCATATTCTTTTAACTGTGTTCTAAAAAATATCTTTTTCTTGTTCTGTATCACTCACGTGTAAAGTTGAAAAATTGTATAACAATTATATTTCCAGAATAGGAAAGTACAATTTATTAGCATAGATTTTTTTTGAGAGATGAAGCCCCCGAAATGCTCACTCAAGCAAAGTACCAGTATCGTCCAAATAAACCCGTGAAATTTCAATTCTTTTAATTGCGATGAACTGAATTCACTGAAGGACAAACTGCTGAAGCTATTTCCTATTAAAAATATTCCCAATCGCAAAGGAGTTTACATATTTGCCTTTCATATAAGAACCCTTAATGAATACCAGATGATGCTGAAGTTTCCGAGATGATGGATTGGAAATTTCTGCTATACTTTAAAAAGGAAATTCGGCACTGGGGTATCCTGAGTCTCACAAATTTTAAGAATCAGAAATAAAAGCACCAAAAACTGAAATTCTGTAATAAGCCTCTGAATATAATATAAAGAAATACGTTTATACTTTTCTGATCTGAATTCAAATGCCAATCTAACTGTCAAATAACAAAATTGCAATTGTGAAAACTTACCAAACACTTGGAGGCGTATCCCATCGGAAAGGCGAGAAAGAACCGTCACTCAGTTGGTAGCTCAGTTGTCTCTGATATCCTGAAATAGCAAAAAGCTGCTTTAATTCAGAAGACTTCAAATATCTTCCATTATTTAAAAAAATGAAAATAAGTGTAATTCTGTAGACTCTATTGGAAAGATTATGGTCTCTAAAGTTTCTAAATTTGATACAAACATAATTTCAAGGGTAATGAACGAAGTAAGTGAAAGGGTGCTGATCATAATTTCAAGTGTAATGAATTCTTTGAAAGTTAAATGATAATTACAATTCTCTGTACTTTCTCCATTTTTAAGGAAAATTTCAAAATTCCCAGTATTTCCCATATTTTAAATATTTTTAAATGGCATGTGTTTTCACGATTTTCTCTGTTCTCCCGATCCGTGGTAACATTGAAGTGTAGAATAGGCATCGCGGAGCAATATTTTGGAAATTTTAATTTAATTGATTAAAAATATAGAGATACTTACTATTTTCAAATGGTATTATAAGCAAATGTTATTTTTATATTATTATTTTTAAATACTATTTTTTACAGAAAATAAAATTCAATCCCGGAAACCCTGAAAACTTCGTTTCAGTGGGAATCATAAACATATGGGATATATTTTTATTTGTACCATTGAAATACTTTTTTCCATTAAAAATGGATTTTTCCATAGTTAATAATGACAGTAAGAATAAAATAATAAACGTTCAATTACTTTTAGATTAATTAAGGAACAACCGAAAAATTTAAAACTCCTTTCATAATGATCCCAACAATTCAAGAAATAACCAAGTTCAAATTTGGCAATTGTAGATCAAACGGTATGTTGCATTCTGATGTGCTTAACGGTATGTTGCTTAAAAACTATTATTGAAAATTCCCGGACTCACCTACTCTGAGGTGCTGAAAGGCCTCTTTCTCCAGCGCTGGCATTCGTTGACCGGAAAGCCTCAGGTACAGAAGAGTGTAGAGGTTGGCGGCGAAATTGAACATGGTCTGCTCACCGCACCATCCAGGTAGCTTTAGGAGACTCTCTGTGTTCACTGGCATGGTGGGAAAGACGGCGCCAATAAAATCACCTTCAAAATGAATAAGTCTCAGATGGGTAATAAAAATAAGTTATCAGCTGTTAATTTCTATCTTGCCTCATAGCAAATATTCAGTGCCTTCTTTAATAGTTTTAACTCACGATTTTATTTGTGCGACATTGAGAACTTCAAATATTAATATTTTGCAAAGTATGATATTTATTAATTCTAAAAATTATGAGCTGCTTTCAGTGCGCGTCGAATATTATGGTGTTTTGTAATGTTTAAAATACTTTAGTAAAATATTTAATTAAATTTTCTTAGAGGATAATCACAGGCTGACTATTCCGATCCGACCTGAGGAACACGGAAAATTCTGAATGACCGGATATTGCAACAGCATTTTTGAGAACTAAGATTCAGTCCTAAGGACAATAACTAGTCATGGTACAGACCCTACCATGGGTTCCGCTAGTCGCCACCCCACATTATTTCTGTACCCTCCAAGACAAGGAGAAGCAACCAATATTCTGGAAGCTTCTGTTTCCCGAAGCTGTGGTGGTCTCCAGTGCTCTTACTAACTTTATAAGAATAGTATAATAAATTGCAAGTTTTCTGTGCAATAGCTGAAAATTAAGGACAGAACTCTTGGCAGGTTGCAATTAAGTCAAAGTTACATTTTAAAATGTGTTGATACATAGGCTATTAACGATTACCCGAACCTTGAAATAATTCACTTATTCATACAAGCAATTAATTTATTATCATTTTCTGTTCTAGATATTTCTTCCTAGTCACTAAAAAGATAAAATTCATTAACAAGTTGCAAAGCAGAATTTTTCCATTGAATTGAATAGAAATCACTAGTAAATACTTGAAGCACTATTTCCAAATAAAAACATATTTCTGCATATGAAATTTACTTTAAATGCCCTCAGTATTTCCAGAGTATCTAGAGTAATGTAGAATCCAAAATACCTGTAACTGACACAGTCGCTTTGTTCGAACCAAATATATACAGTCTCTCTCGTCTGTATGGCATGATTGGAGTTTCTGTCAAGTTCGTATCCAGATATTTCATGAGATACGCTCCTTGAGAGAGATCAAGCAAAACGCTCGTGTGTCTGAACTGAGGAACGCCATCCGCCTATAAGAAAAGAGCAAAAATAATGAAGTAATGTTCTTAATCGATGTTGTGAAAGGCTTTATGGCCGAAATTTACAGAGTTTTAGAAGAAATTAAAAGAGCTTACAACATTGTATAAAGGATATGAATTTTTCATTTTAGGGTTTGAAATTTAATAATGTTCAATACGTTTTACATGTTACACGTTACTTGTGCTCTACCAGTTTTATTTTAGAGTCTTTTTTTCATCTTAAAAAAAACGAAAAAAAAAAAAGCAAACATTCTAACTTATTCTTCGATTAAAAGTCTTAACCTCTTGTCTCCACATAAAATTATAGTTGAAAGAATAAATGCCTTGCATGGCATAGTCAAAAATTGGTTATGAAATGCAGATTTTGTTTCATGAATGTAACATATTTATTGAATTTGGGGTATTATTTATTTTGTACATCTTTTGACTGATCGAATAAAAGTTTAATTTGACATTGAATTGCATCAGTAGTAACAAGACAACATACCGGATTTCATTAATTTTAGTCATTTCTTTTAAGATATTTTGAGTTCACGTGTACATGAAAGTACCAACCAAGAGATGGTCAACTTTATAACAAATTTGCTTCAATTTTAGACAACAGAAAAAAAAAAATTTTTAGATGTCTCACTTCTGTATTCTTCTTCCAAATTTTATCTATATAATTCATTGCGTTTAGGAGTTATTGAGCTTACATATACTAGAACAATCAGAGAATGGGTTTCATTAAAAATTTGAAAGATATCTACAAATCTGGTCGTTACTTTATATACTAAATTTCAACCATCTAGTTCAAAACAGTTTTGAGTTATCGTTTTCACAAACAAACAGGCATAATGCTAAAAATGTGATTCTCGAACTCAGGGAGGTCTGTAATGTGGAACTTTCACAAAAACTCAAATTCTATTTTTTTTACGGTTTAATATTTCTTCTGTACTTTGGATAGGAGAAAGAACAAATGATGCGTGATAATTCAAAATAAACTAGTCGATAAAAAAATCTTAAATGAAATACAAGGCAATTTTGCATTTATTTATTTAGAAGTCATACACGTCAAAATCATTAAAGTACCAGTGAAATAAAAAGGAATAAAAGTTATAGGGCTTAGAAATTATTATCTCAAACAAGTGAAGAAAAATTATTTTTCAAAACAGCGGAAATATTTATATTTAATATTTTTATAAAACTCAAAATATTTAATATTTTCGAATATTATTAAAAAAAAATTTACCACAAATGCAGCCTAACAGTGATGGATTTTGCAATTTAAAAATTAATATTTGTAAAATACAAATATAACTGTCCCATATAAAATCTAAAGTTAATATTTCAGAAGTGTATAACGCATTATGTGAAAAAAAATCTGTAATAATAAAATATTCTATTTATGATTTTAATATTAAAAGAATCATGCCTCCATCAACATAAAGTGCATTTTCCAGCAACTGCTTGTAGAATTGTGATTTCGGTAAGAGCCAACAATCTACTGAACTAAAAATATTATTTAATAAAGGAAAAAATTAATTAATCGCTTTGAAATGGATTTCATTTACGAGTATATCAAAAATCCATATAACAGCTAATTTTTTTTTATCTAAGAAGAATCTAATCTAAAGTGCGCTAGTTAATCCACCTGAAAATCAAAAGATGATATCATGAATTATTCAACTAAAACCAATTAAAATTAAGGAACACGTAAGCATTTGAATCGTGTCGATAGCTACAGATCAGAGATATAAAGACCATCAGTAATTCATAATTTTGAAATTTCAGCATAATTTAAAAAAAAATTAAATCTTAATTGTCTTACTATAAAATTGGATGAATCCTGATAACAGTTTCTGAAATATTTATCGTAGGATTCAAAATAAATGTTTGTGGTATTGTGCATTGTATATTGTTTGTGGTATTGTGCATTG
>JAPMOQ010042736.1:721852-732996 GCA_026543055.1 Argiope trifasciata
TGGTATTGTGTATTGTATATTGTTTGTGGTATTGTGTATTGTATATTTTTTGTGGTATTGTGTATTGTATATTGTGTTTTATGGGAATATAAAGACTTCCTATTTATCCTTTTGCACAAGTAAAAATGGAAATATAAAACAGGTTTAAACATAGGTACACAAATCTTACTTTCACAATAAGAGGCCTCGTCACAACTTCTTTGGCCATCTGCGCCCTAGCCATGACAGTGACATTGATGGTTCCTGTGGTAGTGGCTACTATGGGCATATACACAACAGCACTTTTACCGGATTTCACCTGAAACAAAATAAACGATGTAAAAACTCAAATTAATTAGATATAAATTATCATATGATTCTTGACTGAACCAAGAAACCAAAGCTAAATCAGTATCGGCAACAACAGCATTGACAAGTTTCGGATTTTCGCCGTGTGACAAGGTATCAAGAAAATCTCCAAATCATAATTTGGAATAGCTATTAATGAGTATACAAGAAATATTAAAATTTAAATAATTTCGGTGAGCTTATAACGCTCTAATGCCGTAGTTCAACGAATTTTGTTGGCCAAATTTATTAATAAAAGTAATATTTAAATTATTTGTGGGAGATTATGTTGTGGGTGCCTTTCTATGGAGAACTGATTTATTTAAATATCTCGCCAATGCGAACTGCTAAAGTGGCACATGAAAGGAGAAATTTATTATTTAAATTTATACCAGTGGGTGACCGAGCTCCGCTCGGAGAAAACAGGTATCGGAGCTAACTCGAAGATTTAAATTTTCAATTGTGATTTATCAAAACAATACATGCCATAAGAAAATTTGTGAAACCATTGGTGAAAAGATAACCGGTTAAACCTCGGCTTTTCATCGTCCACCAGCGATGTCATGTCATTGGAAATCTCCATCTGCACTGGTCTCTTCCATGTTTGCTGACCATGCACGGAGCGCTTGGGTTCATATCACCACACGGGTTATGGATCATCCATTTCGAGATCAGTTCCTTGAGTTTCGGATCATCTTCTTGAAACTTTATTAGTTCGCCATATTGGCTATAGATGGCAGCACGTTACCGCTTGAAACCTATTAGCCATTATGGCGAACTAAGAAAGTTTGAAAATATCCTATCTGTAACTCCGAACTGCTCAACCGTAGCGCTTCAAAACCAGCGCCAATCGATTCCTCGTGACCAAAAAACCCCAGACCCCCAAGTTTACCGGAGTTTATTAATTCTGGGGCGATTTTCGACTTGGTAACCATTCCTCGTATTATAGTATAAGATTATGCTGCTCATATTATGGCGAATTAGTTTGATTTTCAACAGTAGTAAAATACAGGAAAAAAAATGTACAGCAAAAAAAATGTACTCACGAAAACGAGATGGTGATGCTCATTCGAGTCGGTTCGTGGATTGTAAGATTGCACTATTCCCATGTGTTCGACATGAACAAATCTATAGTCGAGAGACCTGCCCAAGATTACAAGTGTCTGAAAAAAAAATACATATTACCAAAAAAACTCAAAACAACCAAAGAATCTGTGATTAAAATAAAACCAAATTTTTTCAAGCCAAATGTCAGTTTAAATTCTGAGACTATTACGAGGATGGTATCGATAAGTAAAGCACAAAATTTTGAACGAACATAATAATAAAAAGCACAGCTTGAAACGAAAATGAAAATATTTACAATTTATAGTATTTAAATATAATTGCCCTTTACGCTGAAGCATTTATCCTAGCGATGGATCAACATGAAAATACTTGTCTCATAAAATACCATCGGCCCGTTTGAAGTCATCGTCAAAGTGAATTTTCCTGGACCTGAGAAACCTAAGAATCCAAAAGGTGAAAAATCTCCAAGTTGTAGGATCATAGAATTGATGATTAAAAACTTCTCAATCGATTCCCCGTAGTCCCTTCGCCGTTCGAACAACACAGCAAGGATTTCGTGCTTTACCTAGAATCTATGTAAGAAATTATCTAGAATTAAAAAGTTGATAACGTAGGATATATGAGCGAATGAAAAATATCTTCATTCATCTTACTCCAATGCTGCGATATACTTAAATGTTTTACTTTCTCGTAGTAAGAGAAAGTATAGTAATTATCAAAAAAGTAGAACTCGAGTTTTTGGCGAATCTCCATGCTTTAGACTTTCTTGAATTAGAAAAACAATTTTTGAAAATATCCTACTGTCTACGAGTGATAAATTTAACTCCAAAATTCTTTGAGATGGATGGAAGTAATTTCTAATACGGTATTTACACTAGATTTGCAGATTTATATCAAATTCTCAGCAAAATCCGTCCATAGGAAGCTCGCCTGTCTGTTTATTTGAATCTAAGTTAACGCGATAACAAAACGAACATAGTTGCATAGATAAAAATTGATATAAAGATTTAACATTTATAATGTAAACATTTATCACATTTTGAGCGAAATCCAAAATTGTAAACGTAATTCAAAAACGCAATGGCATGAAAATATCAAATTTGTATTCGGACTTTGTGACAACAAATGCAGTTTTTTGTCAAATATTTGCTTCAAAAAAGAGAAAAACTTGCCTAAAATACATATTCGAGTTTTTGGATACTATTAATGCATACTAAGCATTAATCGCCAAATAACTCGACAAGAATAACGTTAGTTTCAGTAAAATTGCTGAATTCATGCTAAAAGTTAACATTTCATAACTTTTGTACTCTACTGTCCAGTAAGGAGTTATCTGGCATGGCAAGTTCATAAGAGAGTATGCTAGAAAATTTTGGGCATCCCATTCACGCAAGTTTTTAATGTTAGTAGAAGCTTCTATCAATTGCGATCTCATTATCTTCAGGAAATCGATTCAAACGTCATACCAATGATGTCATTTCGATGAAATTCAGAGGCCGTGGTGGTCTGCAGGTAAGGTCTCGGCTTCGGAACGGGGGGATTTCAGGTTCGAGACTCGATTCCACCGAAGAACCGTTGTATAAGGGTGTATCTTGCATGTTAAATCCATCAGGCCAAACTTCCTCCCACTGGTTGGTGTGGAAAGGGGGTGTGCCAGCTCAGGTGTCGTCCTCGTCATCTGATCATAGTTCAAAATTACGAGGTCCATCTCATAATAGCCCTAGTGTTGCTTTACAATGGGACGTTAAAATAACTAAACTAAACTAAACTAATCGATAAAATTCAGTTATCGAATGACACTTCGTTAAAGAGACCTTGTTCTGGGCAGTTAAATTTCTTAAAGGAACTCCAGTGTCTTCATCAAAAGACATTTCTCCTCTTGAATGCTTTGTTTTCAAAAGGAGATATTAGATGTTAAGTATAAGTTTTATGCTAATTGTAAAGTGTGATTTTAATAAGTTTCAATTGAGAGAAATGAATATTTGATTTTAGTTAATAACGAAGTTGTAACCAAGAAGGATTTTTAGTATTGTAATTATAATTTTTTGTTCACCATAGAAATTGCTTAATTTAATGAATAGGAATTATAGTGTTAAAGTTACCTAGGATAAAAAGTTCCAAAATCGAAATAAAGAGCCAGTCGCAATTATAATACGTTAAACAAAAATAAAAAAAAAGCCTATTAGCTACGAAATTACGATATAAATTTTTATTCGTACAAATACATTTTTATTCTTTTTTTTTTATTCCTATTCCTTTCCTTTCTTTAGGAAATTATTTTATTCCTATTCTTATTTATCATTTTTCATTATTTCCATTAATAAATACATTATTATTCCTTTTTGTTTTACAAAAATTCATAACCCTCTGAACAATAGTTTCGTCTACACACAATTTTAAAAGAGTATAATTTAAGTTGGGACACTTTGTACTTTGAATTGTGTTAATGTGTCTCTCAGAGTAATGACAGCAAATTTAATAATTTCATTCATTAAAAAATTAAAATTTTGGAGGAAATTAAGACATTGTTGTATTTTTAAGCAACTTTAGTTTATTACGCAACTGTAACAGCATTTTTACTCAACAATATATATTCGAAATTATAATAGGATTAAAATAATTTTACATTTTTAAAAAAAAAATTAGCTTTTAAACGATATCAATTTAATTAACCCAAAATTTTTCTTCCAGAATTTTGGCATTTTATTTATTAAAAAAGCAGTTTGATTTTTAACAATAGATCCATTGTTGCAATGAAATTTAAATTGTTTCCTTAGTTCCCTCAAATATTCAATCACATTCTGTCACGTATTCAATCACGTATTTTTGAAAGTCAAGAAATGAAAAGAATGTTTATTATCAGCGCAGTTTGCATGAAAAAAAAATTAGGAAATTAGCGGAAACAATAGTTTAAAACAATATGAAATTATAATAATATATCAGCAACATAATTATATTTTTGCGATAATGCAATGGGAGTTGCTGCAGTTGCAAATTCATTAGCATAATAAACAGAAAAAGTAATCACAAATTGACTATTACGTCCTGCCCTATGGCACACGGGAAAAACTGAATGACCTGATAACCGTGACACCAACATTGGTGGGAATTGTGGTTGAGTCCTAAAGGCTATCACCAGCCACGATATAACCCATCCGTAAAGAAGTACGTTCGTCATCCATTGGAGGAACCCAACTTCCATCTTTTTTCTATATCCACCTGGGCGTCAAGAACCAAATATCATATCGGAAGCTTCTCATAATTATTTTTGAGGTGCCCCCAGAGGAAGAAACATAGAAATAAGACTTAAAATAGCACAAATTAACAGCTATTAAAAATTTGACTTTTGATAACATTTCATTGAAAGTACCATAAACAAGTTAAGTAAAATATATTTATTTGAAATAAAATATTACCAATATTCACAATGAACCAGTTGGTTACAACAGATAGTTTATTAAGAACAAAGTACGGCATAAAACGTAACGTTAATTGTTACAGAAAAGAACCACAAATCATTCTACGACAATTAAAAAGTTTATTTAAAAAAAGGAATTCCATGTTCCTCAGCGATATTCTCCAATAGAAAAAGATAGTTTATCATTGTATCTAACTATACTTTGGCATTTAATATATAATCAGAATGTATTACGTGTTAAAAGTTAAATCAAAAATGTCTGCTCACTTCGATTTCCGAGTGAAAGTAGTTGAAGACGGTGATCCTGATTCCAATCTGCTCCCCTATCCGGCACTTGGAAGGCATTTCGACATTCATGGCGAAAGGACGGGAGAAAGAGAACTACAAACAAAGTCATGGTTTAGTCAGAGAAAAATAACTTAATTATTGCTCTCTTTTTGAGCTCAAAATTAATTTACAAGCCAAGCAACAAATCACTTTTAGTCACAGTATTGTTTTTAACATGAAAACGCTTTTGGTACATTATACAATTTGCAATACTGATGCGCACATCTTGAAACATGGAGGACAAGTAGAGTGAAACATTTCACTAAGTCTAAAACTATGAAATTTGGCACATAGCTACTTCAAGTGTATAGCTGTCACACAAATATAACAGGTACTATAAAAGAAAACTTTTAAATTTAAATTAGATTTTTTTATTAATCTGAATGAAAATTTTATAGTTTTTCTAAATATTATAACATTTCCTTTATGGCACAAGAATCAATTATATAACATTTTAAAATTCAAACTATTAACTCTACAGTAGCACTAATCTCATTTTCAGACATTTTTAATAAATTATAAATCATTTCTAAAGACAATTTATAAGAAAGCTTTTATTACTGTAACTAAACTGAAACTAATTTTATTGTTTTATAAAATCTTCTACTCACATGTTTTTGCCAATGTTACTGCTACGGTTAAAAAAAAGTTTAAATGAACAATTATTCCAAAATTGATTTTTCCCTCTCTTTATTAATGTTAATGAGTTTAATCACAATATTTCTAAGGATTTCAATAATTTTTTCAAAATATTTTACATATTTTTTATTATTTTAACACCTATTTTTAAACACAGAGACATTGTAATTATATTAAATAAATTTTTTTGGATGTTCGGTTGACAAATGTAGCCTAAAGCATAATCATATTATAATATTTCAAACTACAAATTCGAATAACTTTAATTTCAGTATTTATAAGCTTTAGAACTTCATTTTTTTCAGTAATAAACTAAGTAAGTGATAATTGTCCTGCATATAATACGACTTCTCAATTTGACTAATGGTTAAACTTCGAAAGAGATGAAACGAGAATCAGGTATTCAAATTCCAATCAAAAGAGAAATATTTTCTTCTAATGAATGCAAAATGATGGAATATAATACTTCGAGAAAAAAATAATCTAATTAAAGACGATATGTCAGCATTTAGTTATGACGTTGCTTTACACTTACAAATTGTAATGTGATTATTTGTTGAAAGACTCGCTTTTCAGCTTGATAAATCAAGGGGCTCATTTATTAAATATATTCTTTATAGAAATAAATAAACTGAAGTCATCCGTTTATTTTTTATGCAAAATAATTATTGCACAGAAGAGAAAAACAAACACAATCGCGATATCTTATAGGCCGAAATAAATAAGTTTTTGCAACTATATTCGTGATCTGTCAGTTCTTGAGTATGTGAATATAGTAATCCAAAAATGCAAGAAATATAAAGATTAGTGTTAGCCTACTATCCTTATAAAAATACTATGGATCTTTAATAAATATTGAAATAAATCCACCAACATTATTCCTCGGTTGATTTGTATGTTAACCCTATAGGAAAAAATGCAACAAATTAGAAAAATGAAATCTCTCATCCGTATTTGAAAACTAATTCAATCAAATTTTGAACAAAATCAATCAATAAAATTGTTAATAAAAGGCATTTCTTAACCGCACCTTTAGTGTTAGTGAAAAGCATCCCACATTTTTTCAGTATACGAAGCAATCACAAACAAAATATTCTTAAAAGTATTAAAAGAGGTCCGACTTACTTGGACGGGAGAGGGCAACATCCCGAAGCCCTGCGCTCTGTTCATCCCATAAGCTCCGAGCAACCAGGTAGTAGGCAAAGAAGGTACCGGAACGGAGAAGATGGTGTAACCTCGAGGTCTACATAAGATGGAAATACCATGAATTAGAAACAGTAGCTTTACAAAAAAGAATAAAAATATTACATAGAAAATAATAAGTCTTGAGCAAAAATGTACAGAATTACATAAACGATTGTAGCTATAATTATATAAAAATTTATATTATATATATATATATACAGACACTGAAAGAAAAATTTATAAAAAGATATTTCCACAAGAATCTAATAAGTTAAATTGTCTTTTTTCTAATGCCACTTGGCCATACCAAGCCGAATGAGAGTAGCTCTTTCGAATGAGGGCAGATTTTGCTCCTTTCGTTGCTAACGAGCACCGTTAAGGTGAAAGTGCGATTTTACTCGAACCTGCACGATACAACCCTTTTTAGAGAGCGGTCGAACTCATTCATACACTAAACCATCCATGCGCAATTCAGAATTTAGATACAAATCAGAGACCGACTCTTCCCTGACTCAGTATCCCCAGAGGTATAATTTGTTATGTGAACTTGGAGGACTTTCTAGTTACGACATATTTAACGTGCCCCAACTGACATTAGCCAACATGGTGCTCTTTGGCAGAGACGAGTACAGAACTCGCTACCTTTCAGTTACGAGACTGACGCTCTACCAACCAGGCTACCGCGGCCCTCAGTTAATTTGTTATTAGTAGAGTATTACAATGCTGGTGCTTCAAATTCCCCAAATATCGAACATTATGTAGGTAGTTTGAGCATCGTACGGCTGGAAATTTATCGAATTTCTATATTAGATCCGAACATTTTAGTTAGAAGATGTTCCAATAGTTATTTGGCTTTTGCACACGAGTCAACATAGGGCTCGAACACTCTTTTCTCTGGGCATATGCCGAGACATTTTATCTCCATTAACAAATTAAATAATCATTTCCACGTTTCTTTTTTTTTAATTGATGGATTGTAAAAAACTACAAATATTTGTATGGCAGTTTGCTCTATTGGTAGTATGACATGTATAATAGTTCTTTCACCATCAGTTGATACCTAAAACTATAAAATATTGATAAATTGAATCAAACATTCACCATACCATTTTGCAAAAACATTTGTCTCTTCAAATATCGAATAATTTTATTTGAACATTGGATGAAATATTTGAATCAAGGTTCAGAGTGTTGTTTAGTGCTAATAGAACTCAAAAGTCAAAATATATTTTGGAGCTCATCCATATAATGGGCTGGCAGGTACTTTTTTTAAAGATGCTCTAATAAGCAACGAAATCCTTTATTGTATATTTTAACTGCCTTTAAAGTTATAAAAAATTCGGTATACAAAATTTTGACAATAATTAAACTGATTTTAGTCCCTTATTGTTTTAGAACATTGGGCATGCAGTTCCATTATTTCTAGTAAATGCCCAAATATAGAAGGAAAGCTAAAGCTAAGGGCACAATATTTCATAATTTTTAAACAGATCATACTCCTTTATTTTGAAAGATAGTAGGTAAGGATATGTTGATCCAATATTTTGAATAATATTGTGAAACTCATAAAAGTATAGATTTTTTTTTTAATTGTAAGGTATAGAATTTTTTTCACCAGCACTTTTGTGCATAAAAAACGAAACTTCGTTATTCTCTTATCCCCTTCCCATACACTCATTTTCTTTCAATATGTATGAAATGCAAAATAAAAAAATCGTGTTACCTCTGCACAAAATTTCTTTTAAAAGTTATCAGAATGAGTTAAATACTTTGCTACCAATGCACCAAGTTGGAGAGCTCCCAATCTATGCTCGTATGTATTATAACTGTGCAGGTCATGACTCTCCAGAAGCATAGTTGAAGACCTAACGCAATGTTACATCATTGGAAACGGTACGAGTCTATGCCCCTTCTCATAGTTCAATAAACCACTTTTATAGAAACATCGTTTTTGTCATATCTTAGTCATATTACAATTCTTAGTTCATTTTCATTAGCATTTTAAGAGCTACCATCAGTTATCATAAAATTAATTTTAATTACTCTTTTTCACATTTATAACTGTACAATTGATTTGATAAATCGGAAGAACTATCGAAATATCCGTACGGTATATTCATCTTTTTTTTGTAGCCGCAATATCTTTTCATTGAATAGATGAAGACAAGAATGGAATCCTAATATAATAATGCACATTGATAGATTCCATCTAAATACTCTGTTCTTGTAGAATTCTTGTTACTTACAAATAATAACGTTTATTTACAAACATTTCATGACCAGAAACAAAACTCGTGATTGTTGTGACCTTCAGAAGTAAATGTGATATATTTTTAATGATATACTCACCCTATGTTGATATCTTCCCAAATCCAAGAAGAATGGTACATTCTCTCTAGACGGTTGAGGCGTCTTCTATAAAAGTCAGCCATGCCCTGCTCATCACGAGGTGGGCCTACTCGTAAAAAAGGACATTAAAAACAAATAAGTACTTCACATTCTCTCATAAAAGTAATTGCATATATTTCTCACCAAAAGTATAGCACTGAAAATATTAATCCACGTGTGGACGAAATTAAAAATAAAAAGGAATTCTAACGAATAAGTAGTAAATTGCATCCTCTTTATTTTAACTCTTAAACTCATGAATTTTTATTTTTAATAAATAAAATTTGAAATCTACCGGGAAATCAGAGTAGTTAATGGAAAAAATATATCACTTAATACTTAATATGTAATTACTTACTAATACAATACTTTAGAAGTACTGTATTAATAAGTAAGTATTATATTTTTTACAATCCAAAAGCAGTTTTTCTTCTATTTTTTTTACTATTGTTTATATAAATAATCATAAATCATAATATCCATCGAAACGTGAAAATATTTCTTTATTATCACAAATAAAGAAATAAAAGGCCAAAGATTCTAGTTGCATTTGGAAACGATAAAATAGCTTTGGTGAATTTAAAGTGAAAAAAAATACTATATAACGATTACTACTAAAAGAGATATGAGGTTTCACACTCAGGATGCAGGTCTACGACGCTGAGCAATTAAGGATTAAATCGCAGAATGATAATATACATGCACCTTGTTGTCCATTTGACCTTCCTTCATTAATGTAAGTACCAGACTCTCAGAGTATTTTAACTTATTCTGCATTTCATAGTTTTTCATTTTATCTTTAGAGCAGAGAAATAGAAGAAAGAATTAAAAGAATAAAAAGTATTATAATTCTCAAATAGCAAATGTTTTTCAATAAAAATAAATAAAAGTATTATTGACCTATTAGTATAAAAAGTCTCACAAACTTGTTACAATACTCCTATGATCAACATATAACCTTATATATTTACGATATGCCAACTTATATTTATTTATATTACTTATATTTATTATTAGTACTTATATGTACAATACCTGAGCTAAATATATTCAATATCTTAGAGATTTTCAATATATTGAGCTAATAGAGTGATCTTAGTTCGTTAGTAAGCTAAGGTAAAAGATACAAAATTAACTATAATAGATAAACTGATTGGCCAAACTGTCGAAAATAGCAACACAAATAATAAACCCGAAAGAATAATAGAGAACCATCAGCGATGAAAGTGTTAATTGACCCTTTCACAATTATTATGCAGCCAATGAAAACAAATAGTTGTTTACTAATATAATGACTTGTCGTCAATCCTCTTATTCAAGATTGAACTCTGACAGATGAAGGAAACGATTTTCCTGGTATGCAAGTAACAGTATGAATTCTGCATATTAATACTACATCCTGCTTATGACATGGATATGCATAAAATTATTCCCTTTGAGGTGGAATTGTTCATATCTTATTCATCTTTGACCATTTATATCCGGAAATTGTAAATTCTTAAGCAGCAGACTTATCTTGCACGCCAAAACTTGAAATAACTGCTCAAATAATAATGTTGCTTACATCCACTCTCGTCCGATGCATCTCTGCAATCCGCGAATCCATCACAGCGCTTCTGGACCTGGTAACAAGCACCATCCAAACAAGCAGCCATCCCACTCGAACAACTTTCTATGATGGGAATAAAAAGAAATTTCAAATCAGGAAACAATATCAAAAGTTACTTATGATCACTAATCTATAAATATATTATGAATTATTTTTTAAATTTTAAAAGAACAATAATTCGAA
>JAPMOQ010042736.1:802892-859450 GCA_026543055.1 Argiope trifasciata
CTATATATATATATATATATATATATATATATATATATATAAATTAGCAATATAAGAGAAAACGAAACTAATTACGGAAACTGAACCAAAAAATATTTCGGATTCGAACAAGACAAAATATAAATATTCGAATGATTGAAACATTTAATAAAGAATCCGGTCTGAGGACTTTCTCAACGGTCACCCTCAGACAGGGATTCAAATCAGGGATTTTTTCTGTGAAGAGTCTGACTTTCGTCAAGAAATTGACTCCTCGTGACCCGAAAATCCCAGAATATTGAGGTTTTGGAGATAGTATCACACAAAAAAACACATCAAATTTGAACAAAGTCACAGCAACCAATAAAACATGAAACCAAAAAAACAAATTTGTCAATACAAGAATGTATAGAGACAACAAACTAAATTAAAATTTTACAAATCATATATTTTAAAATAGACTTTATAAAATAAGTAAAACTGAAAACCAAAAAAATCACAGTAAATCTGACAGTCACAAGAATAAAATAAAATAAGAAAGTAGAAAAAACACTCACCTAGCTAAAAATGCTTCTTTAAACACTAGCCGAGAACGAACATAATAAAAAGTGTAATACTATATCTGTAATTGTTCGGTCATAAACAACGTCATCAAAAAGAACCCTAGGAGCGCCATCTTTTGAGTAAAACTAGTTATTTAGTTAGAATTTATATAATTGTTTTTTGATTAATGATTCGATATTGCAAAAGTTTTTTGGAAATTCATTAGTATTTAAGTTTTTAAGTAGATTATTAGTTGCTGCAATGTAAGAAATCTTATTGTTACAAATTTTTTTAATTCTGTTAAATTGTGAAAAGATTAGGTTTTCGATTAGGTTAGGTTAGGTATTTCCAAAAAACTTTTGCAATATCGAATCATTAATCAAAAAACATCCTTTCGACCTTTCGATGATATCCCATAAATGCTCGATGGGATTCATATCGGGCGATCTAGATGGCCAGATCATGCGTTGGAATTGCCCGGAATGTTCTTCAAAGCAATCGCGAACAGTTCTGGCCCGGTGACATGGCGCATTGTCATCCATAAAAATCCCATCGTTGTGTGGGTACGTGAAGTCCATGAATGGCTACAAGTGATCTGCAAGCAGTTGAACATAACCATTTCCAGTCAATGATCGGTTCAGTTGTACTAGAGGACCGAGTCCATGCCATGTAAAAACAGCCCACACCATTATGCAGCCACCACCAGCTTGAACAGTGCCTTGCTGACAGTTTGGGTCCATGACTTCGTGGGGTCTGCGCTGCACTCGAACTCTACCATCAGCTCGTAACAACTCAAATCGTGACTCATCTGACCACCCCACGGTTTTCCACTGGTCTAGGGACCAATCGATATGCTCACGAGCCCAGGAGAGTCGCTGCAGGCGATGTCGTGCTGTCAGTAAAGGCACTCGAGTAGGTCTTCTGCTGCATAGCCCAAGGAAGACAAATTTCGCCACACAGTCCTATCGGACACGTCCCTCGTACGTCCCACATTGATTCCTGCAGTTATTTGACGAAGTGTTGCGTGTCTATTAACATTGACCATTCTACACAGACGTCGGCAGTCTCGGTCGTTAAGTGCAGGTGGTCGCCCACTGCGCTGTCCATGATGGGATGGGATGCCTGAAATTTCATACTCTCGGCACACTCTTGATACTGTGGATCTCGGAATGTTGAATTCACTAACGATATCCGCAATGGAATGAACCATGCGTCTAGCTCCAACTAACATTCCACGTTCAAAGTCTGTTAATTCTCGTCGTGCCGCCATAAATCACGAAAAACCTGTTCACATGAATAACTTGAACACAAATGAAAGCTCTGGAAAACGAACTGCGCATTTATACTTTTTCGCTGCGATACTACTATTTGCATATTGCTATCCCATGACTTTTGTCACTTCAGTGTATATATGTATATAAATCAGAGACCGACTCTTCCCTGACTCAGTACCCTCAGATGTTTAATTTGTTATGGGAACTTGGAGGACTTTGCAGTTACGACCTATTTAACGCGCCCCAACTGACATTAGCCAACATGGTGCTCTTTGGCAGAGATGAGTACGGAACTCGCTACCTTTCGGTTACGAGACTGACGCTCTACCAACCAGGCTACCGCGGCCCTTAGTTAACTGGTTATTAATAGAGTATTACAATGCTGGTGCTTCAAATTCCCCAAATATCGGACATTATGTAGGTAGTTTGAGCATCGTACGGCTGGAAATTCATCGAGTTTCTATATTAGATCCGAAAATTTTAGTTGGAAGATGTTCCAATAGTTATTTGGCTTTTGCACATGAGTCAACACAGGGCTCGAACATTCTTTTCTCTGGGCATATGCCGAGACATTTTGTCTCCATTAAATAATTAAATAATCATTTCCACGTTTCTTTTTTTTAATTGATGAATTGTAAAAAACTACAAATATTTGTATGGCAGTTTGTACTATTGGTAGTATGACATGTATAATAGTTCTTTCACCATCAATTGATACCTAAAACTATAAAATATTGATAAATTGAATCAAATATTCACCACACCATTTTGCAAAACCATTTGTCTCTTCAAATGACGAATCATTTTATTTGAACATTGGATGAAATATTTGAATCAAGGTTCAGATTGTTGTTTAGCGCTAGCTTCAGTAATAGAATACAAATGTCAAAATATATTTTAGAGCTCTTGCATATAATGGGCTGGGAGATACTTTTTTTAAAGATGCTCTAAATAAGCAATGAAATCCTTTATGATATATTTTAACTGCATTTAAAGTTATAAAAAGTTCGGTATACAAAACTTTGACAATAATTAAACTGATTTTAGTCCCTTATTATTTTACAACACCAGCGGGTGACCGAGCTCCGCTCGGAGAAAACAGATATCGAAGCTAACTCGAAGATCTAAAATTTCAATTGTGATTTATCAAAACAATACATGCCATAAGAAAATTTGTGAAACCATTGGTGAAAAGATAACCGGTTAAAGTGCACCATTGTAAACTATTCTAAACAAAGTTAGAGTTTGGAAAGGGAACTATTCTATACAAAGGTAAAGTAAAGGTAAAGATGGAAGTGTGTTGAAGTTCAATATTTTTGACAAATTTATTTAGAAAAACCAAACATATATACATACATAAGAAACATATTATAAACCTATAACAGCATAAACATAAAACATTAGTTCGCCATATTGGCTATAGATGGCAGCACGTTACCGCTTGAAAATTTAAGTAGCCATTATGGCGAACTAATAAAGTTTGAAAATATCCTATCTGTAACTCCGAACTGCTCGACCGTAGAGCTTCAAAACCGGCGCCAATCGATTCCTCGTGGCCAAAAACCCCAGACCCCCAAGTTTACCGGAGTTTATTAATTCTGGGGCGATTTTCGACTTGGCAACCATTCCTCGTATTATAGTATTAGATTGGGCATGCAGTTCCATTATTTCTAGTAAATGCCAAAATATAGATGGAAAGCTAAAGCTAAGGGCACAATATTTTATAATTTTTAAACGGATCACACTCCTTTATTTTGAAAGATAGTAGATAAGGAATTGTTGATCCAATATTTTGAATAACATCGCGAAACTCATAAAAGTATTGATTTTTTTTTTACATTATAAGGAATAGAAATTTTTTCGCCAACACTTTTGTGCATAAAAAACGAAACTTCGCTCTTCTCTTATCCCCTTCCCATACACTCATTTTCTTTCAATATGCATGAAATGCAATAATAAAAAAAAGTCGTGTTACCTCTGCACGAAATTTCTTTTAAAAGTTATCGGAATGAGTTAAATACTTTGCTACCAATGCACCAAGTTGGAGAGCTCCCAATCTATGCTCGTATGTTTTATAACTGTGCAGGTCATGACTCTCCAAAAGCATAGTTGAAGACCTAACGCAATGTTATATCATTGGAAGCGGTACGAGTCTACGCCCTTTCTCTCATAGTTCAATAAACCACTTTTATAGAAACATCGTTTTCGCCATTCTTAGTCATATCACAATTCTTAGTTCATTTTCATCAGAACTTTCAGAGCTACCATCAGTTCCCATAAAATTAATTTTAATTACCCTTTTTCACATTTATAACTGTACAATTGATTTGATAAATTGGAAGAACTATAGAACTATCTTTTCATTGAATAGACGAAGACAAGAATAGAATCATACTATAATAATGCACATAGATAGATTCCATCTAAATGCTCTGTTCTTGTAGAATTCTTGTTACTTACAAATAATAACGTTTATTTACAAACATTCCATGAGCAGAAACAAAACTCGTGATTGTTGTGACCTTCAGAAGTAAATGTGATATATTTTTAATGATATACTCACCCTATGTTGATATCTTCCCAAATCCAAGAAGAATGGTACATTCTCTCTAGACGGTTGAGGCGTCTTCTATAAAAGTCAGCCATGCCCTGCTCATCACGAGGTGGGCCTACTCGTAAAAAAGGACATTAAAAACAAATAAGTACTTCACATTCTCTCATAAAAGTATTTGCATATATTTCTCACCAAAAGTATAGCACTGAAAATATTAATCCATGTGTGGACGAAATTAAAAATAAAAAGGAATTCAGACGAATAAGTAGTAAATTGCATCCCCTTTATTTTAACTCTTAAACTCGGGAATTTTTATTTTTAATAAATAAAATTTGAAATATACCAGGAAATCAGTGTAGTTAATGGAAAAAATATAGCACTTAATACTTAATATGTAATTACTTGCTAATACAATACTTTATAAGTACTATATTAATAAGCAAGTATTATATTTTTTACTATCCAAAAGCAATTTTTCTTCTATTTTTTTTACTATTGTTTATATAAATAATCATAAATCGTAACATCCATCGAAACGTGACAATATTTCTTTATTATCACAAATAAAGAAATAAAAAGCCAAAGATTCTAGTTGCATTTGGAAACGATAAAATAACTTTGGTGAAATTAAAGTGAAAAAAAAACACTATATAATGGTTACTACTAAAAGAGATATGAGAATTCACACTCAGGATGCAGATCTACGGCGCTGAGCAATTAAGGATTAAATCTCAGAATGATAAAATACATGCACCTTGTTGACCATTTGACCTTCATTCATTAATGTAAGTACCAGACTCTCGGAATATTTTAACTTATTCTGCATTTCATTGCTTTTCATTTTATCTTTAGAGCAGAGAAATAGAAGAAAGAATTAAAAGAATAAAAAATATTATAATTCTCAAATAGCAAATGTTTTTCAATAAAATAAATAAAAGTATTGTTGACCCTATTAGTATAAAAAGTCTCACAAACTTGTTACAATACTCCCATGATCAACATATTACCTTATATATTTACGATATGCCAACTTATTTTTATTTATATTACTTATATTTACTATTAGTACTTATATGTACGATACCTGAGCTAAATGTATTCAATATCTTAGAGATTTTCAATATATTGAGCTAATAGAGTGATTTTAGTTCGTTAGTAAGCTAAGGTAAAAGATAAAAAATAAACTATAATAGATAAACTGATTTGCCAAACTGTCGAAAATAGCAACAAATAATAAATCCGAAAGAATAATAGGGAACCATCAGCGATGAAAGTGTTAATTAACCCTTTCACAATCATTATACAGCCAATGAAAATAAAGACTTGTTTACTCATATAATGACTTGTCATCAATCCTCTTATTCAAGACTGAACTCTGACAGATGAAGGAAACGATTTTCCTGATATGCAAGTAACAGTACGAATTCTGCATATTAATACTACATCCTGCTTATGACATGGATATGCATAAAATTATTCCCTTTGAGGTGGAATTGTTCATATCTTATTCATCTTTGACCATTTATATCCGGAAATTGTAAATTCTTAAGCAGCAGATTTATCTTGCACGCCAAAACTTGATATAACTTCTCAAATAATAATGTTGCTTACATCCACTCTCGTCCGATGCATCTCTGCAATCTGCGAATCCATCACAGCGCTTCTGGACCTGGTAACAAGTACCATCCAAACAAGCAGCCATCCCACTCGAACAACTTTCTATGATGGGAATAAAAAGAAATTTCAAATCAGGAAACAATATCAAAAGTTATTTATGATCACTAATCTATATATATTATGAATTATTTTTTAAATTTTAAAAGAACAATAATTCGAAATGTGAGAAATCGGGTTAAGCTAGATTCTAGGCATTCTCGTATACTTTGTCTCCAAGGATATGCCAAAAGAATTTACCAATAAGTGCATTCATGGTCGGATTATCGAGCAGGCAAAGTAGGCAACTGCATAGAGTCTTCGAGATTTATTTTACAATGCTTTCAATCTAATTTAGAGTTTATATAAAATTTACAAGAATCATAACCTAAAAAACATGATATTTGAAATCAAGTATCGTTTAAATTTTAAAGCATCACTCCTAACAATATTAATAAGATACCATAAATATATTGAAATAACTATTCGATCAAATTTCACATACACAAAAATCATACTTAAAAAATCCATCTACCATTTTTCTGAAGGAAGATACCATGAGAAGTTAAAATGCATTTCCCACTTTTTAGAAAAGTTATTTAATACCTTGTATGCGACTCAAAAAAAAAAGAAAATAATAATCTTAACAAGCTATAATTCATTCTGATAAAACTGATTGTCATATCAATTATACCCTAGGCAAGAGGATAATAATCAAAATATAATTTAATATCCCTAAAAAAAGAATAATGAATTGAAAGAACAAAAAATCCAGTAAATCGTTAAAATGATAAATTAAACTAAAAATAAATAGACCTTATGTATTAAAAAATTAATGTTTTCAAATTTGAGTAATCCATTTTTTTTAATCTTCTAAGTGCCTTATAAATCAACAAACATGGAATTTTATTATTTAGAATGCATTAAAAATGTGTTTGTAACATTTTACCATTTTATTTTTATTTAATATTAAATTTTTTTCTTGATTTTTTTTACACGCGAAATATTGAACCTAATAAATCTGAAGACAAATTATTATTAAATGCTCTCTTATTTCATACTTAATGAAAATCGACAAAGACTATCAGATTCTGGAAGTTTAGAGGGCGAAAGATGCTACTCATCTTACACTATCTGAAGTGCATAATAGATATTAATCTGATTTTAAATATATGCAACAATAAAGTTAATTCACTGATACGAACATTTTTCTGTCTTCATTTATCCTCCTTAAGTGCATTTTTTCTAATTTTGGCGAAGTCCTTAGCAATAACTTCATCATTTGTTGTTTTGATGTATCTTAAAGCATAACGTAAGAAACTTGGCTTTTTAAATGCATATAATAAGAGTAGTAAAACAATAACCATTATCTTACTCTCCTTAAGAATCTGCCATAATTTAAGACGATGGCAAAGATTTTTTAAGACGCTTCTAGTTATATACACTAGGAAAAAAATTAATTAAAAGCGATAAATGACAAAATGACATACCAGGACGTTTTGGAACATTGGCATCTGTAAATACAACCAGACCCGCATACTGTAACAAAATAGGGGGGTAAAATCATTAAAAAGTAAGCAATAGAAGTATTAAAACCAACTGATTCAACATATTCTATTTACATCATTTAATTAAAAAATATTTTATCTTAACTCCGTCGGTTAATCAATAAGTTAAAATGTGAGACAATACCGTTTATAAAACTTATTTTTGATAAAAATAAACAATTTTTTTAACTATTAATATCAAGCAATAAATAAAATGAAAATCATTGATTTCACTTTTTTTATTTTAACGATGATGGCATAAAAATATTTTTTTTTTCGAATAACAGTTAATAACATAAATGGCAGGAAACATCAAAATGATGAAATCAAAGAAAAAAGTGACAAATTAACGGTGAGAACGAGATAATACACCCGAATACTTAGCATATCACCTAAGATTATCTTCAGTTTTAATGTCGACTTAGTATCAGAAGAATGCCTTCAAATTTAGTTGCTTGTATAAATTTTCAGTTTGATTTAACGTTATTTCTCAACTATAAGAAATCCCGTATTCAATAAATTTGGAGGTGGGGGGAATGGAAACAGAAGAAATATTTACCTGGAAAGTGTGGAGGGAGTCAATTCCATATGAAAAGGAGGGATAGTGGACAAAAAGGTTGGGTTTGTTGCTATGTGATCTCCAGGAATATGATAGTGTCCTGCTGGACCAGATGTTCTGCCCGTTGAAAGAGTTCATCTTCTCCAACACCTGTGAAAGAAGGTTATGTCAATAAACGGTTATATAAAACAAAACAATATAGTTTTCTTTTTGAAAAGTATATACTGTAATCGTCAAAAAATTAGACCATGAGATTTTGACAAAAGTCAATGTTCCAGACTTTCTTGAATCTGAAATACTGATATCTAGATTACGTTAGGATAATTGTCATTTCATACTTAATGAGCACGGTAATTCAAAAACAGTTTGAACAATTAACTAACATGATTGTAAATAACACTTTTAAGGACAAGATTATATCATTTTCATTTACCTACTAAATTTGTTAATTATTTCCTCTCCATGAATGAAAACGTAAAAACCGACAGATGGTAAACCTGCCGTCGGATTTGGATGAAAAACTGATATTGATCCACAGTTTAGATGTTAAACTGGACATTGAATTCCATATATCTAATTCTTTACACTTTGTAGCTACTTTTTTCTCTTGTCCTTGAGTAGACAAGTGCATAGATAAAGTACCTCTAAATAGATTTTGCTCAAAATTTGGAAGAAATCTGAAAATATGGTGTATAGTTCACAAATCAAATATCCTTGCTTCAATTTTCAATTGTTCAAAGTATTTTTAAGCTA
Organism: Argiope trifasciata; assembly: GCA_026543055.1. Taxonomy (NCBI): domain Eukaryota; kingdom Metazoa; phylum Arthropoda; class Arachnida; order Araneae; family Araneidae; genus Argiope; species Argiope trifasciata. Next base: position 811,755 of record JAPMOQ010042736.1, read on the forward strand.
TTCGGTCCACAGAAACACAAGTATGTATTTTAGACTCAGAGAGATCTGAGATGACGAAATTCGCTAAAATCTCAAATTGAAATATTTCCTCGGTGCATATTTCGTGCATCAGAAAGTATGTATAATATGTTTTTATCGAACCCATTATCATTTTTTTTAACATTTTTTCAGTTTTTTATCATGTAAGAACGTGATATTGTTTTGGTAAGGAAGGTTTGAAACTCGAAATCTCATAGGTGATGAAGAAAGTGTAAATGGTAATTTTTATTTTCAATTTTTTTCTTGGCTAGCAAAAAAAATTTGGAACTGTCATCAGTTTCGAAAGAAAAAAAAAATAGCACCGTTTTCCTAAAAGTTCATATTACGCATGCTCACATGCGCATTACGTCATATGTTTTAAACCAGTTTAAACTTATTATTATTTATTTATTTATTTTTGGCTGTCAAAAAAGTTTTGAAGGTTTCGTCGATCTCGAAAGAAAAAAAGCATCGTATTTTTTGAAAGTTGACGCATGCGCATTGATATAATCATGTAATCAAAAAAGTTATCAAAAAAGTTTCTATTTGGAAATTTGCGTAACAGATTTCATTTTTTTAAAAATTATGTTTATCTTTTAGTTTCTTTTTGTTTCTCTTCAATTAGTAATCTCTATTTAGTTTATCCACAGATGTAGAGAATATACATCTATAAATATCAACGTTTCTGGGAAAGTTCAACCTATTTCCAGCATTAGTTTTCAGGTATTTTTGTTCTCTTCATCATTTATAACACCATGGAGGATTTTTGTAAAATCTTTCTTTTCCTTATATCTTGAGATCATCCAACTGGTTAGATAACAGTTTTATTGACACGGGAGAGGGAAAAAATGGCGTTATAATGTATTAGTGACTTGGCAAACCATTATATCGAATACTTAACGCAAGACTAAAAATCTGAAAGGGCTCTTATTGTCGTCACTAACAAAACACTAAGAAGATATTCTTTCCAAATCAATCCCTCTCCCTTTTATACAATTACCAGAAAAAGTGAAAAAAAGTGGTCTAACTTTTTACCTCTGAGGGACTGAAATTTTCTCCAGAGTCCATTTTGTGCAATAGGTGATCGATGGCTGAGAGACCAACGTAGGTGCCGGGTTGGCCCTCGACAATCACTTCAATCGTATTCCCCGTCTTGTCTTTCTTGTCATTGAGCGTCACAGAGAACTGTAAAGAAAGAAATATTCTCTTCACGATTTAATTAGATACTATATCAAAACGTTTCATTAAAACTGAAGTTGTTTTTAATATTTGTTGGCTTGCGATACAAATCTACAATTTAGATAGACAGAAATTACCTAATATTTAAAGTTCGACATCAAAGGATCTAAGATTAGAGATTAGGCTTGTAAGGACGTCGAATTACTATCTGCTGAAACCAAATATAAGTAATCTGGTGTTGAGTTTTTAAAAATCCATTATCCAGTATCAAGTAGTATCATATTTTGGAACTTTGTCTACAAAAAAAATAATGGTTCACTTGGTGAATGAGCACCAAGACTAAATGCATACATGCGATTTCTGTTGAATAAGTCACTGGCAACAAAACATTGGGCAAGTAATTAGTGTCCTGAAACATAATAATAAAAAATGGATTGAGCACGAATATATCGAATTTCTTTGAAACTCCAATGGAAGTAAATCGTTCTGAGAAAGCTCATCACTAACTGCTTGTTCGAACTGGCAGGGAATACTATTCAACTGCCAATAATAAAGTTGTTGAAATTAATCTTAGAAGAACTTAGAAGCTCTATTAACTATTAATTCAAATAATTATATTATCGAAATTATTAGTTTAGATAACGCGAAGTTTAACAAACATATATTTCAGATTACGAGTTAGCTCTCTATTAAACAAAAACTTACAAAAATTCAAAAAAATATATATTTTTTAAAAATACAAAAAAAAAATCAGAGCAAAAAAGTATTTTACATAAGGAATAAAACAGTATAAAAATGTATTATAAAATCATCGAATCTAATTTTTCAGAAGTGATGTGTTCTGAAATTCAAACCTGTTATGTAATTGAACAACAGGTATAATATCTAGACTAATTTTATGATTTCAGAATTCTAAAAGATCAAAGCATTCGAGATACAATATTCAGGCAAAATGATGCCCCACTCCAATATATACGATATTTTTTCTAGGAAACTGCCATAGAAGAATGGATAATCACCCATTATTTCTTTCAAATTTTAACTTTTTCGTTAAATATAATTTCTAGCTATTAGGCTTTTAAATAGATTGGGGTTTTTCATAAAAATCATCTATCTCTCTTTTAATATTTGTTTCCTATTCATAAATGGCAAATATATCATTTGAAATACTTGTTGCTCAAATTTCTCATTATGTAGATTAAAAGGGTCCTCTGAGGAAGTGGAGATCAATTTCACATCATACCGCTCTGGTATTTTGTTGACATATAATTAATCTAACGAGGATAAGTGGGTGTGCGCAACATACCAAATCCACATCCTCCGCTCCTTATAAAACCGAAGCAGTCAAACCAAATTGCCAGTCAACAAAGGATAAAACAGAGGAACGATAGTTGTATCATTCCTTTTAAAACCCTTTTAAATGCCTAATGATAGAATTAGAGAGCAAATAGTTTAAAAAGCGAAATCCAAATAGGGAATAAAAAATAAGGAAAAATAAAAATGATAAGAAAGAAAACTCAGCATTGACATTTCGCGAACCGAGCGGAAGTGTTTCTCTCAGCTATTGACACCCCCGACTACTGCTGTTCCGACAGCGTAGTGTGGCCCGACTTGTCCGTTTAAGGATTAACTATGGAAGGGTCAATGGGTGCACACATGTCGACCGAGGATGAAGTAGATATCCCGATGAAGTTATCTCCCGAAACCCAAGACCTCCTTAGGCGATATAGAGTGTTACAGTCCAAAATTAGTGACACTTTGGACAAGCTAGATATAATCCAAAAAAAATGGAAGACCATGCTAAGAGATCCACAGCAAAGTTCCGGATAACCAGGAAACTACTAAAAGAAATGGGTGAGTGGCATTTTCTTATGTTGAGCGCCCCCCCCCTATGATGAAAAATACTTCGAGGAAGCGTGTGAGGAAATTAAAACTAGGATCAAAGCAAATGGGGTGAACTCTGGAGCAGTTTTTGCTATAATTGTTAGTAATGACTCATCCCCTAATCCCCCATCTAAAATGAAAATCAAAAGCTGTATTAGGATTAATAAAAAAGCAGCTGAGTAAAAAACTGCCAATAAGGATAGGGAAAATGAATTAAATGTTACCCTTACGGGGGAGGATAAGGTTAAAAGGATAAATGATGAGCAAATTAAAAAAGTTAAAGAAACTGTGAGGGAAAAAAAGTAAGGAAATGGATGAATTCCAATTCCTAAAAAGGAAACGAAGCTTAAAAAAATCGTCCGAGATTCCCCAAATAAAAAGCCAGCAGCAAATGAGCCCTTAAAGACCCAAAACAGATACGAGCCACTGAGTAATGAAAAAAATAATGAAACTTTAACAGACATGCAACCCGCAGTACCCCCAGTAATGTTACGTAGAACAAAGGAATATAGAAAAATAATTAAAAGATTAAATACAGAACATAATGATTCTGATATTTGGTGCTTAAATAAAATCACACAGACCTCCTGACTCCAAATAATTATTAATTTTTATTTATATTATATTTAAAGACACTTATTTACATTTTACGTCGTAACAGAAAATATAACAACTTTTTTTTGGGATTTTTAAAATATTTTGCAAGCGTTGTCAAAAAAGTTTTTCATAAAGTCTACTTTGATATCGATTCTAAATCGATGTTTATCATTGAAGTGATACTAGACATCCCTTTCCCATGGTCAACGATTATGGAAGATAATCTTTTAGGTGACTCGGAAACTTTACATGCCTACCAGTTCTGCTGATCAGGTTCGGACTTGAACATTTGTTTGTAACGTTGAGGACAGGAACTTTGTCGAATTCAGTTTTCTCAAGCTGGGATTCGTTGACAAGTTTCTTTCATTATAAAGCAAGGTTTTAATCTGTCTATTGAAACTCTTAATTTTTCTTTGAATTTTAATATTGAAATATTTATTTTTTATTGCTTTCACAGCATAAGGTCCCAGATAAACTGGCTGTAATGAATGGTTATTTACATTGTTATAGAGGAATAAGCGAGAGCAATTGGCGAGATGTTTAGTCACAAACATAGTTCTTTTACCATGGGTTAAAGTAGATTTTGGCTTCATGCCCGTATTAATTCCTGAAGGTTTTGAACAAATTCGGAGTGTTTCATGGGAGGTAATGTTGAGAACTCACGTGGTAAAGCTAAGGCAGATCCATACAAGATACATGTTCTGCAGATAAGCAACCTAAGTCTTCTTTGACTGCGGATCTTATGCCTAAGAGGACGAAAGGCAATGCTTCAAGCCATGATCTCGCTTCCAAAAGGTGGCATTTTAGGCTAGCTTTCAGAGTTCGGTGTTGTCTTTCAATCAAACCATTTACCTGAGGATGATATGCCGTTGTAGAATTCGCTTGAAAACCAAGATATTTTCCTAAAGCCTAAAGGAGTTGGTTATCAAATTGCCGACCCTGGTCGAATGTTATGCCATTTGGCAATCCAAATCGTGAAAGCCATGTGCAAATCAAAGCTTTTGCAGCTGATTCCGCTGATTGATCTTCCAACGGTACAGCTTCAATCCATCTTGTAAAACGATCGATGATAGTTAGAAGATATCTGAAGCCTGATATAAGCCTGAAGATATCTGATTTGCAAGTAGGTAATGGGCCAACCAAATCTACATTTAGATTCTGGAACCTGTAAGGAGGTATCTTAAATTCTTCCAGAGCAGACTGTGTATGTCTGTGGACCTTTGATATGATAAACACGCTCAAGACCATAGTTGACTGTCTTCATTTATGTTGGGCCATATGAAACGTTTCGTTATCAATTTTGTTGTGGGTCTAATTCCAGGATGAGACAGGTTATAAGTTGATGAAAATATTTTCTGCCGAAATTCTGTAAGTTGATATGGGCGATTGTATTTTGTTGATGTGTCACAGAAGGTGTTAATGTAGCTATCTGGAAGAGGAAGTTGAACTATTTTTAAACTTGGATTGGTTTTAAGTAACTCCAGGTCTTCGTCTTCTTGAGAGTTAGCGATTGTTTGCAAGTCTATTGTAGACGAGACGGAAACGGTGTCTGTTCAAGAGAGCGTGTCAGCAACGGTGTTATCACTTCCTTGGATAAACTGGATATCAGTTGAGAACTGGCCAATGTATGACAATTGTCTGGCTTGATGAGGTGAGGTTTTTCCAAATCCTGTTGGAAAGCAAACGTTATAGGCTTGTGATCAGTATATATCACGAAAGATCTGCCTTCCAAAATGTATTTAAATGTTTCACAGGTTTGTAGATGGCCAGCAGTTCTCGGCCGTAGGCGCTATATTTTCTTTGGGCTGACGTCAAAGTTCGGGAAAAGAAACTCAAAGATTGTTTTTCATTATTCACCATCTGATGTAGGACAGCTCTGATGGAAGTATCGGATGCATCGGTTGTCAGTGACAATTTGGCATTTTCAGATGGATGAGTTAAATTTGTTGCATTACATAGTGCTTCTTTTAAAGCTTTGAAGGTGTTTCTTGTTATCTCAGTCCAGATTACCTGTTTTTTACTATTCGTTTTTGTATCACCAAGCAGTGCTGTTAAAGGTTGTTGCAATTTTTCCCACTTGGGTATGAATCGGTGGTAAAAATTCACCATTCCTAAAAATCGTTGTAAATTTGTGATTGACTTTGGTTCCGGAAATTTTTTTATTGTATCAACTTTGGTTGAGAGGGGTTTGAGACCTCCAACTGATAATTAGTATCCTAGAAATGCAAGTTTATCTTGGCCGAATTTACACTTCGTGGCATTGATACATAGACCATATTCATTTAATCTCTCAAGGACTGTTCGTACATGATACCGATGAGTCACTTCATCGGGAGAGGCTATTAAAATGTCATCTAAATAACAAAATATGGTTTAGGTCATGTAACGCTGAATTTATGAAACATTGGAAAGTTTGTGCAGCATTGCGAAATGTCATGAACGGGAACTCAAATAAACCGAAAGGTATGAGAATTGCCGTTTTAAGAATACCTTTCCCGTGGACTGGAATTTAATGAAGAGCTCTTATAAGGTCTATTGATGTGAAAACTTTTGCCCCTGCTAATATGCAACTACAGTCTGTCAAAAATGGAAGCGTTTATCTATCGGGAATAGTGACATTGTTTAACTCTCAAAAGTCACCGCAGGGTTTCCAATCACTTGATTTCTTCAACGCTAGATGTAGTGGGCTTGACCAGTTACTTTTGGATGGTCTGCGCAAACCCATTTGGAGGATAAACTCAAATTCCTTTTTAGCTGCTTTGAGTTTTTCAGCCGATAGCCTTCTAGCTTTAGCGAACACAGGTGAACCTTTTGTTTCAATGACATGCTCAATTTTATGATTTTTAATCTTATTGTTAACTATATTAAGCTTTAAGAAATCCGAAAACTCGTTAACAATATCATTATATGGATCATTAACAGCATTTAAAATAGGAATATTAGCATTATTTTGAAAACAAGGTGCTCTGTTAATTTTTAACATTGTAATACCATTAATTAATTTGCGATTTTTAGAATCCACTAGAAGGTTAAAATTTGAAAGAAAATCCATACCTATTATTGGACGGTCGACATCTGCAATTACAAAAGGCCAAGTGAAAGGTCGCCTGAGACTACGATTAAGTTTTAATAGTTTTTGGCCGTATGTTTTGATTTTCGTACCATTTGCAGCAAACAGTTCTAGTTTATGTTCCTTCTATCTAAAGCTGATGATGGAATGACTGATATTTCAGCCCCGATGTCTATTAAAACTTGTGTAGTTGATTCCTTGTCTCTGATAAAGAGAGACACAGCTCCACCCCTTCCCCTTCCGTCGTCGATGAGAAACGGGGTCCTAGTTTTCCGGGATGAATGGCAGCGATCCTGATGAGAAATTACATGGTTGCTTGTATTTAAATGATTTGTCGCAAAATTTTCCGTGATAGTAGCAGATATCACTGACCTGTTACGGCTATAACTCCTATCCCCCGATTTGGATCTGTTCCGATAGTAAGGACGACTTTTCCGTTGCTTAGCTGACGCAGAAACTGAGTTCACTAATTTGTTTTTGTAAACTTTCAATCAGTTCCATGTTTACTGTAGTGAACAAAGTGGTAGCTATTTGAGGAGTAACAGGATTTAATTCCCATATTTTATCAGCCATCGTCGCTGTTTTCGCCAGGTCGTCGCCTCTAATTTAAATAATGCTGCGCATATTAACAAGCGGGTGCTGAAGCCACAATGTTTTTAAGAAAGCATCCGTTACTTTGTTACCGGCTAAATTGCGCATTTCGCATAATAATTGGCAAGGTTTTTTATCATCCTATTCAAGTTCACTCAATAACTTGTGAGTTTTTTGAATCTCGGAATCAGCATATAACGAAATTAATCTGTCCTTGATTGACTGATATTTGCCGTCTGTGATCAGGTTAAGCAAAATATTGGAGACTTGTGACAAAATATACGGTTTCAAAGCACATCACATAATCATATTTAGTCTGATCTACTGTTATTTTAGCATTTCGGAATTGTGCTTCGAGCTGAAGAAACCATATTTTAGGATCCAGTTTCCAAAAAGAAGGAACTTTAACACTTACTCTTGCGACAGCTGCAGAAGTAACATCAGCTTTCGTTTCTGTACTTTTAGTTCCATTATCCATCATAAAACAATCCATAACAATCGCGTCCGGGTCACCAATGAGGCTGATGTTTCATGTTTAAATAAAATCACACTAACCTCCTAACTCCAAATAATTATTAATTTTTATTTATATTATATTTAAAGACACTTATTTACATTCTACATCGTAACAGAAAATTTAAAAAAAAACATTTTTTTTTTGGATTTTCAAAAGATTTTTCACGCGTTGCCAAAAAAGTTTCTCATAAAGTCTACTTCGATATCGATTCTAAATCGATGTTGATTGAAATGATCCTACACATAACATTAAATGTAAGGCAAGGGAAGCTAGAGAATTTGTAAAACTATTCGCAGTCATCCAATGACATGAGGAAACTAACAAGTTACTTAGACGAGTAGAGCAAAGAATATTTTGTTGTAGCAGACAGGGCTGAAAAGTTAATTAAAATTGTTATAAAAGGCTTACAGATAAATAGTGATACTGAGGAAATAAAAACTAAATTAGTTGAAAATGACTACCTAATTGACAGAGTCAACCGATGAAAATAATACAAAACCAGAGACTCTCTCCCAAAATTTCAAATACATTTGTTCAAATTGGAAAATATTCAGGAAATATACAAACTTAATACCCTTATGTATTTTATAATTACAGTTGAAAAATACGTAACTAGGCAAAATCACCAAAGTTATAACTGTCAGCTATGGAAATACGGTTTCAAGGGTTGCGAACTAAATCCGAAATGCGTTGTTTGCGCGGGAGAACACTTATCGAACGATAGTCCCCAAAAAGATAAACCAGATACAGTAGTAAAATGGGCCAATTGTGCTGGGTTACATACTGCTAACTATAGAAGATGCCCGAAGTATTCGAAGCCAGCATGAACCAAAACGTTCAGGTCAAGGAGAAGTTACGCGGATGCGGCCAAGATTCAAAACAACCCCAGTTAAGCAAATAGATAGCACAAGTAAACATAACAATCCTCACCCCTCTTCCTCAGGTAGCAGGAAATAAGAACAAAAGCAATGCAGTAATGGAAAGAGGAGTACCGCTCTCTCCCTAGAGGAAACATTCAAAACGTTCTTGCACTTGCTGCGGAACTTAAAAGTATCTTCGCGGTAATTAAAGACATACCAGGAACTCTGGCGGCAATGAAGCAGAAAGAAAACGTTTGGGAAAAGTTAATGATTCTCGTAGAAGAACTCAGAGCCCCTACGAATAACTAATAGACTTTATTCAAGACCCACTTCCTCACACGCTGACATGATTTGTTTACCTGCTGATAGCCAATGAATAATTAGTATAATTATTTTCTTTTTTAGTTTAATTTTTTATTTTAATTAGTTTGATTTTTCTTTTTCTGTGTTTGTTTTTACTTATTATTCTGTTCCTCTCTCTCCCTCCTTCCTCATTTCCTTAAATTAATAGTGAATTCTCGGTTTTAAGACTTAATGTTATTATGCACAACATTTATCTTCAACATAAGTTGTTTGCTATTCACTCATCATTTCAGCTGAACGGAAGATTAAAGGCCACCGAGCCTAGGCGCTTCCAAACAACCTCCCCCCCCCACATCCTTGGCAATAAAGAAAAACTGAAATAGTAGAGTATATGCAAAAAGCTATAATGATGTCCCTGAATATTACCGCATTGAAACTGAACATTGCCGACTTTGTATAGCTGAATGGTTAAGACGCTGGACTCATAGTCAGAACATGAGTTCAAATCTCGGTAGACTTAAAATTTGTTTAAGTATTTTTCCTTGATTTTGTTTTCCCTTTATTTCGTGTTCCAGAAGATTCTGTACCTTTTTTAATTTACCAGATAAGTGCTCTGAAATTTTTTTGTACTTTTCTTTCTATCTCCAGAAAGGTATACTAGAGCTTTCCCTACTTGTATAAAAGCTGAAGATCTCTCAGTCACATATTATCAGTGGTGGCACCATGATATTTAACAATAATTCCTTTCAACACCTCCAAGTCCTTCCCCCAGCACTGCATTACACTGATGCAACAATAGTGGCATTTATCCCTAAAAATTACGAAACCATCACTTTAACTTCTTTATACATCCCACCCAATTTCACCCCCCAAATTTTCACCTTCGATATAGAAACGATTTTCTAAATTAGCCAAAATCAAATTATCTGAGGAGACTTTAATGCCAAACACACCAGCTGGAACAACCAACGTAACTACCCAAGAGGTAACACTCTTAAAAGATTTGCTAATAACGCAGTTATAGAAATTACTGCCCCACTCGAGCCTACTAGATTTGGAGCAAATGGCGAAACAATAGACCTTGCCATAGAGATGGACTTATTTCCATACGAAATCTCCTCACTACCATAAATAAGCTCTGACCACAACCCGGTCGCTCTTATCTTCCATTTTAAATACACCCTCCAATGTATTATGGGAAAAACTAAAACTAATTGGGAAAGCCTTTAAAGATGATCTTGGAAATCTAATTTTAAACTTTTATAGCATAGATAACCCGGACAAAATAGACAATCTCGTGGAATAAATAGAAAAAGAAATTATCAACTCGAAAAATAGGAACTCCAACCCTATCAATACAAAAAAAAAACCTATGTTGACCCGGATCTTAAAAAAGTATACACAGAGAGAAATCGGATCAGAAAAATATATCAAAAATATAGAAGTCCTGAAATTAAAAAACAGTTAAATAATCTTAATCACAAAATTGCCAGACTATCACGAGAAATCGAAAATAGAGAATTTACCAGCATCCTTATAAACCTCAACATGGAAAATCCAAAACGTTTGGGACTTCGTCAGACCTTTCAAGAAGAAAACACTCAAAATTCCGACCCTTAATGGTCCAGTTGGAATTGCATAGACAGACATTGAGAAAGAAAACTTCTTAGCTGACAGCTTAGAGAACCAATTCAAATTAAATCCATTAATGCAGGAAGAAACAGCCCTCGAGGTCGAAGATATTATTAACTCCTTCCACTTCTCACAGATGGCGTCACGAGACAGCCCTATCACAAAAGTAAACATTAACCCCGTTAAGCCCTCCGAAATCATCGCAGACATAAAAAAACACAAAAAAGATAAAGCACCCGGTCACGACAACATCACCAACATCATGGTCCTAAACTTCCCATTAAATTTTATTTTATTTTTAACCCACTTAGTGCAAAAAATCTTGAAAAGTGGTCATTTCCCAGCACGATGGAAGACAACCACTATCGTCCCTATTTACAAACCTGGTAAGGATACACCAAGTCCCACCAGCTATCATCCCATCTCCCTACTTTCATCCCTTAGCAAAACTGCTGGAAGTACTATCCTTAAAATATTAAACCAACACCTAGAAGTAAACAACATTCTTTGTCCTGAACAATTTGGCTTCAGAAAAAGCCTATGCAATGCTCACCAACTTATATGAGCAACTGAATACATCAAGTCAGGATTTCAAAATAAACAAAAAAGAAAACTGGCGTTGTCTTCCTTGATATCCAAAAAGCATTCGATCGCGTATGGATCAATGGATTAATTCATAAACTGATTAACTACAACACGCCAAGATACCTAGTTTAATTAATTGTTCCATGCCTCAACGACCGAATCTTCAGGGCAAGGGTGAAAAACGAGCTTTGCAACTTAAAACCCATTCGAAGCAGACGTACGGCAAGGTTCCAAACTCGGACCAGTACTGTTCTCCTCCTACATTAATTACATTCCAACACAGCTTAACACAATTTTGTGTCTCTATGCAGGTAATACGGTAATTCTGGTCAAAAATCACAACGCAAACTATATAACTATCACGCTCAACAGACATCTTGAAAGTATTACCCAGTGGATGGAGCGATGGAAAATTGAAATTAATGCTGAAAAAACTATTGCCGTTTTTTTCCACAAAGCCCCGAGAAACAACAGGAACTTCAGTAAAATCATATAAAAATGCATCCCATGGTTACAGGAAGCCAAGTATTTAGGTGCCATACTAGACAGAAAATCAAATTGGAGAGCTCATTGTCACTACACTGCGGAGAAATTCCGAGTACAATCGCGAAAGTATTCCCCCCTAATTGCTCGGAATTCAAAAAATGCAGAGGGACACTAAAATGCTTATTTACACAGCCTATTTACGACCGATACTGACTTATGCATGTCAAGTGTGGGAACACACAGCCAAAACTAACCTTAAAACTGTCGAAAGGCAACAAAGCCTAATTATCAGGAAAATTTGCAAAGCTACTTGGGCGATACCCAGCTTTGAAATCTAAACTACCCAGCTCTCAACAATAAAGAAAATAGCCAGCAATTTCTTCAGTAATCTAGATAATCAAGAAAATGAAGCCCTTAAATTAATTGAAAAATACGCCCCAAATCCTAAAATCAAAAGACCACGTAATGTTCTACTTTTCTAAAATCTTCGACCTTTCATCTCTATAATTCACCATAGCCCTAACTCCCATTACACTGCTTGCTGATTTGCTCTGAACATACAATAGCTTAAACTCTGGTCGCAACAACTATCCTACGCTGGCTACACACCGTGGTCTCCACTGCAGCCCAACTCACCCACCCCTTGTAAGACAGCTACTGATTGGCCGGTACTTCACCCTTCTCCTTCCTCCCCCCAAGGGGACTGCTCTGCTACGCAGAGCAGACTCAGAGCAGCACCTACCACTTGAGAGATAACATAGTCCATGGTACCTAACAAGAGCCATGTTAACATGTCCTACCACCCAGCAATGACAGAAGATAGTTTCTAGCTGAAGCGGGCTCTCCTGAAATTCCAAGCGTCGTAGTCACAGTGTTCTTAGTTCAGAGTTGAGCTAATAAATCGATTTAACTCTACTTCCTGTGCTTTCTTGAGATTTATCTGAGACACTATTTTTGACTAAATGTTCTCCAATTCTTATGTGCATAATTTTTCAGCAATTAATTTGGCAAAATTGCAGACAAGAGCAATTTTTGGAATTTCAGCAAAATTGATTTTTTCCCCCGGCATCCAGATGGTTGTTATTCATTTCATCACAAGTCGCGAGTAAAGTTGTATCCATTACTTTCCTGTAACAACATTTATCATTTTTGCCCAAAAACTTTGGCAGTATGCAGCAGTAAACATCAATATAACAACAGAAGTAGAACATAAATTGATACAACTGAAATAGAACATGGGCGTTAAAAATTAAGACCTTTCACAGAATTTTGAAAATTAAACCCATTTTGTCAGAAAGAATTAACAGTAATGAGTGACTGTTCATAAATAGTAGACTCGCATTGTTTCTGGAAAGGCCATCCACCGGAAAAGTAAGGGCATCGACTACCACTTCTCCTTCCCGTGCTACATCCCAAACGATCAGTGAGGCCGTAGGAGCCATTGAAGACGGACAAGGAATGGCGAACGTCTTGATACTAAATGGCATTTCTTCAGCACCGCTCAGCAATACAATGCCCTTCGACATCACCTGTAAATAAAAATGTCCATGATGACGCAGAAAAAGATAATCAGACTTAATTGTCACTAGACATAAATTGTCAATTCATTAAAATTAATTTATACGAAAGCTAAAAAGGAAATTTACCAATAGAATTATAGAGAGAAAAATATTGTTTTAATTATTTAACAACTATCCCTTATTACATCAGCTTAAGATATTTGAAAATAATATTAAATATCTCGTGTATTAATGCATGATTGATATATTCTGAGATGTTGTGAAAGAAAATTAATTGTGAAAAGAATTGTTTATGTCTGTAAACCTTCTATTTGAAAAGTACTAAAATGCTTTTGTTTCAGTATTTAACATAATTTATACTGATAAAAATTATATGAATTATCCCGTATTTCTATAAAACGATTCGAGAATTGAAAAAAAAAAAGCGTCACGTTAATGATGCATTTGTAAAACTAATTATTTTCAGATGTTAGTCAATAATATAAATATTATGCAATTGGGAAAAATTAAAATGCAATTTATAAAATACTTCCCCTACTATTTTTCATAGATAAATTCTTTGTTTGATTCTTTTAATTTTTTTGCTGAGCGATATTATAATATTTGAAAATGCATATTCATTTTAAATCTAGATCTTTACTTACAGATCCTATCTCAGTTGATATATCAATTGATTCTATTGCAGCAAAAAATAGAGTTAACAAATTAAGTTATTTTACTTTTCTGTGAAATGTCTTAAATGCCCCTTACCAATTTTATTTTGGAGATGTTTTCCTGCTACAAAAGAATGTGGCGCTACCTCACAAAGCGCTGGTAAATGTTAGATAGTATGTCGTGTCTACATGTCTTTTATTTGATATTGATTTTGTTAAATGTACATAATGACTGTTGTTAACTGTAACCTAATTACGGTTTTGTTTTTGAACGTGCAATGATTTTAAATTTGTGTTTTGAGAGTGTGTGTTCTGAAGAATAAACGCAATGGATGCAATTAAACGCCTGCTTATTTTTTCTTAAACTTTCAGCTAACTTTTTTAAAGGTCTTTCGAGTTTCTTAAAGCTATTATCTTTAGGCACAGTTCATAGATGCGCTGGTAGCACAATAGCGTATTACTTTGTGATAACACAACAAGTATGCGAATTCACGGTGCTCATTTGACTAGAGGATTCCAGAGAATCCAAGGACTTTAGCGATCTAATTTAAATAAATACTGTTTTGTCCCAGGAAAAAATATAAATTGTTGAGAAGATTTTTAGTTTATTAACTTGTTTCAATAATCGCATATGATAAGTCAAAAATATTATCATGTACGCAATACAAGCGTGATCATGAAATTTAATTGCTAAATACAGTATATCTTTTTTTTTCTTTTTGCCAACTCTTTTTATATTATATAATATATATAATATCCCGAAAAACAGTAATATTTGATGTCCAAATATCCCCATATACAAACTTATATGTTTGTAAGGTGAAAGTAATTTCATATTACTTTATTCTGTTGCAAATGATAAATTATCTTCACTGATGCTCAATAATATTGAACTGCATCTTATTTATACCAAAGAAATTTAAATTTAATTCATCAAATAATTCTCAAAAAGGTATTAACAAGTAGTTAAAGCCCGCTGAAGATTACTCACCAGATAATAGAACTTTTCTACGTAATAGTCTGCACGAACGTGAACTATGAGATATTCTCCAACCTATCAAAATTAAAAGAAGTGTTTTAGTCCACGATTGTATGGTTGTTTTTCATTAACCAGTAATTACGATTGAATTATCTCAATTTAAGTAGCTCTAAAATGACATAAATTAATACTAAATTTAGCCTTATTCTTTGTTTTTGAATATAAAATTATTATAAATGTCTATCAATATTTAATAACTGACCTTGACGTCTCTGGAACTAGTAGTTACTTGAAGATGACGACGAGTCGGTGCGTAGGAAGCGTACACAAGAAGACTTGCTCGCACCTGAGCGCCGCTTTCATCAGTGTATCGAGCCTGAAAACAAAGCAATTTGGGTGAAGAAAATATGGTATTTCAATTGATACGCGTTGAATTTGCATTAACATATATATCTCATAATCCCGGATCTTTTATTATTTATAGAAGATATAAATACCAAGAATGCATAAGATTAAACGTATCGGGAAATAAAACGTTTAAACTGATATAATCTAAGTGAAATAAGACAAACAAATTAGTACCTCCAGAGTCATGGATTTAACATTGTTCACAGCAGTTAAAGAGCCTAATTCTGTCACTAGATCCACGGAAATTTCCCAAATACCAAATTGTAGAGCTGACATCGTTTCCAGTCTGGGATCTAAATCGTGCTCTAGGCCTTCAGAGAATCGCACCCGGATACGCAGTTCCAGCCTCTGATCATTCAGCCGCCATCTGGGAGGCAACGAACCATCAAGGAATGCTACAGACACCTGACAAAAGAAGGGACTGGATGTTCCATACACTTTCCATGAAACATAAAGTGAAAATAAAATCATAAATATAATGATAAAGGATTAAACACATACATACTCACACTTAACACATACTCACATAGCACTTGAAAGGCATGGTCGGCTTAAAAATCTGCGGTCTGTCTCCTAGAAATGTTAGTTTCAAGTCTGCCTTGTATAATAGAGATTCTGCAAAACCAATTTCGATTTGGTCCAAGAACCGTTCCCCTACCTCCACCCATACACTTAAACGGGAAGGTCTGTCTGAAGTGGAGCGCAGACGGCGTAGCTCGGACATTGGTAAATTTACGTCCAAATGACCTTCAAACTGGAAAGAACCCAATACAAATATAAGAAAATAAATTGCAGTTATATATCCAATTACATTAACCCACAAATCTATGTAATCAATTATATGAAACATTCTATTCGGGACATTGTTATATGAAATAATGTATGAAGATGTCTGGGATATTTAAATTGAACCATATGCTTTATGTATTTTGCATCATTTTTTTATGAATTAACTACGAATTTAAATGAAAAAAATTATTTAATACATGAATTAGACACAATATTGTAAAAACGAAAAGGATTAACGTAGTAGATGAGACTGTACTGATCCACAGAAAGTCGAATAAATTTAATCGTGATGGGTATAAACGAAATAAAAGATTAATAAAAAAAAATTGGAAAAAATTCTCTTCATATAAAAACATAATTTGGGGGGGGGGGTGCACAAGTTCTAGCTTTATATTCCAATGTAAGGTTCTTTCCATCGTTATAGAATCTAAACTACTCATAAGATAATCGACATTAAAGATTTAGAAAGGAATTGAAAATTTTGATTATAATCACATTCAGAAAGTTGATATGAAAAAGGGTCAGAAGCCAAGAAATAAAAGAAGGGGAAAAAATATAGATATAAAGCTATTTAGTCTAATGAAGAGGGAAACTTGATTAATACGTTATTTATTTCTATCAAAATTTTTTTAAAAAATAAAATGAGTGAAATGTAAATATTAAATAAAATTTACCCAAAGAAACGTAATTGTTGAATTTCATTTGGTATATCCATTACAGATGTTGAATATAAATAGAAACACAGGAATAAGCCTCATATAATTCAGAGAATAAATAAAAGAACCGAAGTGTTACACTTGTATAAAAATTTTAAAAATTCATTTTAGTATGAATTATCTAATAAAATGGAAACCTTTATCAAATTTAAGTTGATCTACTGTTAACTATCAAAATTCTGACCTCATTAAAAATCCAATACGCAAAATCTGCTAACAACTTAAGCACTACACCAGTCATCGGTGGCACTGAGCTTTCTATTCGGATCGAAGCAATCATGATTGACTTACTACTTTCCTTTCGGACACTATCAGTTATCGCTAATCGACTTCCAACTTTTCATTGAACTATCAGTCATTGATATGGTTTGTATGGCTACGCTGATATTATAATGTTCTTTCAGGTTGCGTCATTCATCGTTCATTAATAGCATATATTAACTCTTCATTTGGCAGAAACATAGAAAGTCGTCTCAACGAATTTCGCTAATAACAGCTGGAAAGTAGAAGGTCGTCTTTGTACATACAAGCGCCATCGTTTTAAGGAGATACTGGTTTTTAATCATCGCCTGCCAAAAGGTTAAAAAAAATTATTCGCTTGGTAAATTTTCATCTGGATTTTTAAAAAATAACATGTCTAATTGCTTACAGTTTTAACGCAGCATAAATCTGTCTGATTGGCAGCGTGTGAAAGTAATTAGATATCGCGGAAAAACTGAAACGACGCCAAAATAAGTTTGGCGCTTAACGTGCCAACCTGGTTCTGATTCTGTTGTTATTCCGAATTTGGAAAATATAATTAGATGAAATTACTTTTCCAAATGTAAAATATTTACATTTACTATTGTGTTATATTATTAGTATTCATCAAGACTTTGATTAAATAAATTAGGAAAAATAAAATTCTTACATAGTTAAAAAACATCTTGGTCTCTGGAACTTGTCCATAAGGCCTGTACTGGGAAGGTAAAGGCTCTAATTTTGTTCGCACCGTTAGATTTCCGATCACTGGCGCCCCGCTAGTGTAGCTGGAAGAACATGCGTACAAAGAAAAAAAATAAATTATTTCAAAAAGTAATAATGAGTTAACTTTCTTCAGTCCAATAATCATGTAGTACAGTTTTCGTAGCAATAATACAATATCTTCAATATATACGTTTTGTATTCATTTCAGTGACGCATCAGTCACGCGATAGACTATAAATTTAAAACCCGTCTTCTTGCTTTAGTAAAAAATCCCTGAGACAACTCAAATTTATTTCTCTGGATATCTTCCGGGTTTACAATTTACACCATGAAAAACTTGTCTCTATTAGATACGTAATACGTATTAGATACGTCGACTAATATGTACGATCTAAAGTTCAATGGAATTTTACTTCGATTTGGGAAAAATACGTAACAATAATTTTGTTGTTTTGATTAGATGAGTCTTTGATAATTCAAAACAAAAGTTTAATTTAGCTTCTGAATCACTGGATAAAAGAAGGAGGCGTGGAAAGATCGATGCACTTGTTTCTTGACATAAAATAAAAGTCTACTGTTGTTCTACTGTTTTCTATCTGAGTGAAAAATTTTAAGTAATATAATTATAAGTATCTGTAAATTCTAACTAACATAGAAGTACATAGATTTTTAGATGACTATTTTATCAATTAACAATCGAAAGACATGGATCGAAAATGAAGTTCGAGATAATATTTAGCATAATCGTAAAAATAAAATAAACTCATTTATTCGATAACCCATTTGGGCCAAGGTCTCTACAGTGCCCATTCTTGACTGAGGACCCTGGCATATATCAGGCATATATCCTGATTAGGTGAACAACATTACGCGGAATCCAGTGTTTAGTTCCCAAGCATGCTGAGCCCTCAGTCTTCAACCAACTGAAGGGATGAAAGGCTGAGGGACCTTAGTTAACCCGAAGATCGAACTTCGGATCTGTGCGTTGGACCGCTACTCCACCGACTTCCTAGAATAGTTGTACTCTTCTATAGTGTTCATTCATTAAAATATTTAAGGGAACAGCTAGTCAAATCCGAGAAAATTTCTTCAAACTTTGGCGTACCAATAACTTGATTTCTGTGTTCACTACCAATACCTTACTTGTTAAAGAAATTTCTTCATCAGTAGAACGTTAGGATTCGATCTTAAGTAATCTGTTAATGGGTTTTTTTTCTTTCAAAATTATTCAAGATACTTTAAAGTTTACAAATAATTTTAGATACTATGTTTTTTATTTTTCAGATAAAAATAAATTTAATTCCCTAAATACTTTAAATATAATTAACTTTTTATAAAAATTATAAATGTAAATATTTTTTTAAATTTCAAAATAATTGAAGACAAAATTAAAATTAACAGAGAATTTTAAATGTCATAGTGCTTAATTTTTATTCATAAATGTTTATTCTCCTAATATTTGTATTTTTTAATTCCTAAAAGATATTAATCATTAGCATTGAAAGTATTGGATTTCAAAATATTTTATTTATATCATATTTGATGATTAAAGAATGAATAAGACATTCTAAAAAACTTCACTACCTCAGCCGCAGTCAAAATTTGAACAATCATTCAAATTTCAAAGAATGGCAATGAAAGAATCTATTGTATATCTCCTGATTCGTTTAATATACGTTCAAAATTCTTAAGTTTAATGTTAAAAAATATGATTAAAATATTTGCCATTAAAATTAGTTAAAGATAGAAAATATATTTATGCCATATAGTCTTTAATATAGTAGAAAAGATAATTTTTTGAAAACGAAGATGGTGCAAAATTATTTGTACAATATTATTTTTGGAAGTTAATACAAAAAACAGTAAAAATTTATTAAATGTTTAGGGAAAATTTTAAACCTATAGGATTGTTTCCCCTAAAACTTTCTCGCCCAATCTTTTAAAAAAAACCTATTACCTCAGAGAAAGACTTGCATTGCATTCACGTGCAATAGCTACGAAATATTAACGTCTAGCTTGAATTTAGCATCTTTACTGAAACTGTTGTATCTCCTTGGCGAGTTATTTGGTGGTTAATCCATGGTTAAAAGATGTGGTGAATAAATCTGAAAATATTTTTTATGCTTTAAATAATTTTACTATGCTTATAACCTTCACGTAAGAGCAAGCAATATGCTGTCGAAGCTTTATCGGATTAGGATTAGTGGTACAGCAGCGCATAAGAGACACACAGAAAAACATTCATTTTTATTTATATAGAATGTTATTCAGTTTAAATGCTTTAGTTAAAAAAAGAAACTTAATAAAATGATGTTTCGAGAATCGTACTCTGACTTCCGTCATACAAAACAATTATCTCGAAAACCAATCCATCGAGTTACTGTCTTCGGCGTGGAAATTACTGGTGCATAAAACTCAGTAAAATCAATATAAAAGTTTGCCCTTTTTAATGTTTTAACTCAAAACGTATGTGCATATGTTTTTTTTATTATTTACCAGTTTTTTCGGTGAGCATATAGCTCTTATAGTTAGTTCTGTGAAGTTCTGTAAATGTCGAGTAATTAAATAGGAGTGCAGGTGAATTTATACGTTTTAAACTTTCCTATATAAAAAAAAGTCTATTTTTTGCAGGGAATTGTATTCGTG
Source organism: Argiope trifasciata (assembly GCA_026543055.1). Taxonomy (NCBI): domain Eukaryota; kingdom Metazoa; phylum Arthropoda; class Arachnida; order Araneae; family Araneidae; genus Argiope; species Argiope trifasciata. Next base: position 832,154 of record JAPMOQ010042736.1, read on the forward strand.
TATCTCATTGCCTGTCCTAAGGTTGTGTGAACGGTATTACAAAAACTCAATGAAAGAGGCAGAATAAACTTGGAATGTACACTTTATATTAAAAATGAAATGTACCAAATCCACTTTCACTGAGAGTCTTTTTCTCTCTCTAAATAAGCTCACAGTTCCATTTTTATTACTGATAAATCTAGAACAAAATGTATCATTAAAAAAATTCTTTGTGTATTGCCATTTTTATTTATCTAAAATAATGCATGCGCAATATAACCCTGATTTCATAAAATGTATTAGCATTCATGTATGTGCTGCTTACTGGCCGTCTTATTACTTAACGCCCAAATGTAAAATCGGCATAAAAAATTGCGCAGAAATCATACCAATTAATCTTATTTCTTTCTTTTTATTGAACAGCTTTTAAAGAACACTGCTGAAATTTTTTTTTATTTTTGACTTTAAGGGTCTTAATACAGTTTCAGGTTATTACGGGAGGAGATAAAGATGAGATAGAATCGCAGTTTTATTTATAGTATTAGTATATAATCGAATTGCTATTCCATTCATTAAATATATAAAATGAACTACAATCCTTTATAAATTTTTTTAGAATACATAGAAGCTTATAAAGGCGTGCATATGAAAGATAACTTACTTCGCTATGACTGTTACTTTGATTTGAGGTTCATTTTCCAAGATGAAAGCAGGGAGAGTCACATTCACTTCGAAAGGGGTCTGATCTGAAACAGAAGCTCATTTTTACTCATCGAACATGTTTATAGAAAGAATGCGTCTTCTGTAAATCTTAAATGTTGCTTTTATTTTCATTAAATGCAAAAAAGAAAAAAAAAGAATATCAAAACATTTATTGAAACTTCTTAAAAGAAAAAACAGTGACTGGCATTCGTTTATTTATTCAATTTCTTTTTACTCTCCGTACTATTGACGCTTAAATATTAAATACTTTCAAATTAAATTTTTCATAAAAATACTAATTTAAAATCAATTGAAATAAGTTTTGTTATTAAAAGCTATGGCTAAATTACATTTTTTGACAAAATATTGTAGCGAAAAAAATTGAATGTAATTTCTCCCATTTAATTTATTGCTATCTAAACAATGTTATATAACACATATTGCAGTTCGTTCAACTTCGTGAGCAAAACAAATATACATACATGAAGATTGATTTCTATTGGTAAAATTATGCTTTTATCTATACTTATAATAAAGCTCAATGTGTGTGTGTGTGTGTGTGCATGTTGGTACTCTACAGGCCAGACCATTCCACCTAGAGCTACCAAATTTGGTACACATATATCTTGGAGGTCTGGAATGTACATCTCGAACTTTTAATTAGAATTTGAATTAAAAATTAAGTGAAATATCGACGTTTTTCCGCTATAATTTCCGAAAATATTATCGCGCAAAGAGAATTTTTACATCAAGTTTAAGATTAAAATAATCAGCTTTCTAATGGTACCAGTATTTTAACATATAGCTTAAGCTTCTATTTTTACGAATTTTTAAAGAAATATTTTAACTACATTTTTCAACAATATATTTCGGACAAAACAATAAAATTTAAGCTGCACAAGTGAAACAAGTGAAAGTGACTGTAACAAGTGAAAGGAAAAAAATTATCTTTCATCAATATGTTACTATCATATTGAAAAAAAATAATAGTTATTGAAATAAATAGTTATAAAATAATAATTAAAAAATAAATAGTTATTGAAAATTAAAAATAAAAATGTAATTTTCTACACGTGATTGGATGAAATTAAATAAATATTAAATGTTATGTTGTCTAAAAAATAAATGCAAGGCAGAAGTTTCTATGATCGTTTGCGATATCTATATCATTAATTTAATAAATCAGCTTTTTGTTTACAGTAAACATGCTTGTATTTATACAGGATACGCATTCTAATTCGGGCCAAATGGCAAATTTGTAAATGATTAGTAATTGGCGTACATATTGTTTAGTGCTGTTAACTTGGTCTAAATAATATAATAATAATAATTGCATTTCATGTAACCTTGCGTCAAAATATGCATTGATGAATAACTGTCAGATTTTTTCATATTTTGCTCTGTTAGTCAATGTTACATCAACCAACTTCCAAATCAATAACTAAAATCGGCTGATTTATAAAAAAAAAGGAATATTATTATTAAAAAGTTCTCTTTTATATCTTTTCGTCCACCACCTTAAAAAAAATATACCAATTTCAGGCCAATCAATGTCTGGAATTACTCCAAGGCTGATAATCAAATGAATATGGGTTTGCGTATATGTATGAATTTGCGCGCGCGCGCGCGTGTGTGTGTGTTACTGCTCTACTCACCAGACCATATGATCTAGATATACCGCTCTTGTTATGTACATATATTACTTTGGAGGATAAAAAGGTATACCTAGACGAAATTTTTTTGAAACCTTGACTAATATTTGGAATTTTTCTGCGATAACTCTTTAAAATATTACAGCATAAAACTGTTTTTTTTTTAATCCTCTTAAAAATTACCTTTTTTTAATTGGTAACAATGTTTCAACCTATAAATTCAGTTTCTATTTTTAATGAATAAAAAATATTATAACCATATTTTCCAAAAATTAATTTTTCACAAAATGAAAATAGAATCTAACTTGTAAGAATACGTTAAGAATGTACCAGTGATTGCCGTAATTTTGCAAACACTCAAACTGTATAATTAAATTAACTCTGATTGAAATTGAACAGAGGGAGGTGTGATGTTCAGCATGTGTTTAAAAAAAGCGTAATGTTATGGGACAAATATAAAATGTGATATTTTCTACATAATTCCATGACAGCTTATTGCGAATCAGATATATAGTGCAATGAACAAATAATCGTAAGGCTTCTATAATAATATGAATTACGTGACTATCAAAGTTTAAATATATTTGGCTGAGAAGTTATAAAGAGAGCAAGGAACATAAGTATTTAATTGAAAATTTAAGAAAGCATTACTCCTGGCGATCCAGCTGATCGCCAAAGGCGGCTAGTAAATAAATATGGTAAAACAAAATATTTTATAGCTAAAACCATTCTTTTAAAAAAGCTTGAAAGTGCTATACTAAGTCGAATACCAAATTAAGAGATTTAAGGACAAAATTAAATATTTCATTTATACCATTAAATATTATAGCATAAAATTATGCAATCTTGAAATTTGGACTTGATTAAATGGCTATTTGTTTACGCTTGAGTTACATAATATTGACAAATAATTTATAGCAGTAAAAATATACTTACAATATTCTTCAACATAAATATCTTTTTCTTCAACTTGGTTCTAAAAGGAAATGCAGAAGGATCAATTAATTTTTAATAAATGGTAACTAATGATCAAACGTTATACGATCATTTGGATTATGAAGCTGCAAACAATCCAGATATTATTTCAACACTTTCCCTTTCTCATACATGAAATAAAAAAAAGGTATTAAAATCGTCAAAAGGCTCACATTCCAGATTGACAATTTCCGAGTTTAAGGACTACCCTATATTTGAAAAACATTTTTAATGTCATGCAATGAGTAATCAAATTTTGACTTAAAATGTTTTACGACAAAATGACAAAAATATGTTTATGACAAAATGACACAGAAATAGTGAGGAAGCTAAAGTACTCAGTGAAAGAGAGTTTACTGATGCAACTAATTTAAGTGAAGAGAAATATAAAAATAAATAAATTTAAGTAGAAAACAAAAGGCAGAATTTAAAAAAATCTGCCTTTTGTTTTCTGCTTAAATTTTATTTTTATATTTTTCGTCACTTAAATTAGTTGTGTCAATAAGCTCTCTTTCACAAAGTACTTTAGCTTCCACACTATTTCTGTCAAATATTTCATTACGTTACACAATTTATACATGTTAATTATGTTATACGGTTTATACGATTTTATTACTGATATAATTCATACATGTTATAGATTTTTCTATTTTTCTATCTCTAAACAAATCAAAAATTCGTATGAATATCATACTAAATATAGATTAATACCCGAGTTATTTTGAAGTATATTTTATAGAGTCATTATCTTTGGTAAACAAAAACTAAGCAGTTTAAATAAGCGTGGAACCCAGCCATTTTTATTTTTAAAAATGCGGAAATTTAATATAAGACAAAGAATATAAAAGTTTTGGCATAACAAAGGTTTAAAAACATTATTTTATTCATCTTCTGAAAATATATTTGCTTCTGAACTGATAAGCCGACATTTGTATTGATAATAATGTCGAAATCGTTCCGTTGTTGAACAAGATGTCCAACAAACTCTGAAACAAATAATGATGCTCTGCAAGAAATCACGAAAACAAAGGTAAAAAAAACTCATTTAAAGTGTATACAAAAAAATCATTTGCAGAAATCAACAACACACGACGCAAAAGCAGATCATTAAATGCAAAACAGTTTACACGTAACTAAAAAGTTCGTTGTGATCAGGTCTTCAAAAAGAAGATTAACAAAACTCACTGTTATCCACCGATTAAATAATGCGTGAAACAAGGTATTAAATTTTTTTTAAAGGATAGCCGAATCACAAGTCTTAATAGAGATATTTTCACATTTTTAATATTTTTTACGACTTTCATTTTTTGGGCCATGCTTCCAAATAATTTCAAAGCCAAACCGCTCAACAACCGTTAAAATATTTGTGAATTGTTCATCCTTACTGTGAAAAGAAACATTCTGTTACCTGAGCTACCACACGTATGGACCAGTTTCCGAACCTGGGTTGCTTGGATAATTGGTATTGAAAGCTGACGGCACCTGTTGGAGAAACCATAGAAAATCAAAATCTATCCAATAGCATACAAATTGCTTACATTTTTATTCAACAGCTATATGTTACGGTATTAGAAATATCTGAAAAAATATAAATAGAAACATATGCTTTTCTACCGAGTTTTTGCTACCGGTGTTTGAAGTGAAACAAGTTAATTATCTATTTAATTTAAAATTAAAGTGTTACATTTTAAATTCAAACACAATGGGCACATTTTTTAAAAGAAATGTTTACTATCACATTGATTTTGAAATTAAAATTTATTTGCAAAACAAAATTTAAAATATTTTTTAAAATATTCTTCATTATAAGAAAACTACTCAACGTTGAAAAATAAGCCGAAACATCGCATCTTGACTACCAACACTGGAAAAAAAATGAAAATATGAAATACTTTTTACACCAATGAAAACTATTCGAATTTTCCTACAACAAAGAAACCTATATTTTGTGTGTATGCGTGTGTGTCTGTGCGTGCGTGCGCATGTAGATGCGAAATGCGGTAACACATTCGGATTTTTTTTTATATTTGCTTGACTGAAAAAATCTGAGATAACGTTGTGTTTTTGGAGTTGGATAGTTTCAAATTGAGTTTTTATAATAGCAATATAATTTTATTTCATAATTTAAAGTCAGAAATAAAAACAGAAAATTAAAATGTTCACGAATTATTCATAAGAAGATCCAGTTAGAATGAATAAAATACATGTGTTAATTGTGTTTCTGCACTTTGCGAAATTTCCGAATTCTGATCGTCAGTTAAAGTCGCCCTTTTGAAGTATAAATAAACAATTAAAATACCATTATTTTCAAATATAATTTTAAATGATATAACAAAAAAGAATATCTCATTAAAATAATATATTACCTTTTTATTATAAGATGTGATTTGTCTAATTGCTTTTAAATAATCAAAATTGTTCCATCAACAGTGATTAAATTCTCACCTAAGTTAGTTTGCCGGGAGAGCCATCTTCTCATGATCGTGCCCCTAGGGTCCAGAATGAATACGTCGACAGCCTCCGGAAATGCCCGCAAGTCAGTGGTCACAGGAATAGCACGAAAGCGGACTGAAAAATAAATAATCAATTCAAAATATAATTCACTTTAATCGATGCATTCATTATTATTTTTTTTAATGTTTCAGATTGATCTTTAAACCTTTTATAATACAAAAAAACTTTCGGTGACATGAGACATAAAGGGATTTTCTGGGCTGGAAGATCATTTACTTCTTATTACTTGAAGCAATAAATCTAAGTCTTACGGAATTGTAGCAAAAGGTATATATTTTTGATAGTGTCCGAAATTCCCCTCTTATTTCGAAACATTAAAAAAAAAAAAAAAAAAAAAAAACAGGGGGGGGTTTTTTTCCCCCCCTAGAGAAATTTGGAATTACTCAGAGTACTCAACTTTCAGTTATTATGTCCTCTCAAAATGAGCCAAACTTAAGAAATTAATTATTTTTTCTCTCATTAACAGAGAATCTTACGTAAGTTGGAAACCGCTCAAAGCCTGAACCTAGAGTATAATTAGCACTCGATTAGCGTGTCTCTGTAAGATCCATTTCTTGTAATCTCCATCTGTATATATCTGATGGAGAATGATATATATAGAGAGAGATTTTTTTACAGGCAATTTCTTTTCCTAGCTTGAGATTTCCATCTAGACAACTCTTCCTTTTGATTTTTAAAAATTAAGTATTATAAAAGATGACAATTTCAAGGTTACTTGATATTTCATATTTGTCGCCATTTTAGCTTTCCTTCTTGTTGTTTATAATCGTTTTTGGTTGTTACAATTTGAACTTTTGATTCATGTAGAACATCTATTCGGGTATCCACATGGGCCTTTCGGCACTGGCATGCCTTCTTTAAGTCAATTTTAACAGACCAATAAATGCACTTTATTTTATTACTTTTTGTATTCGGTATTGATCAAAAATATTTATTTTGCATACATGCAAATTTAAGGTTTTTTTAATTACTATTTCTTTTTGTAGACCTAGTCTTGTAATTACTGTACGTTCGTTTTGTAACAAGAATAAGGCTCTACATAAATATATTCGAAATCTTTTGCGGCAGTTCAAAAGTTTTCATGTCATTTTCACGCAAAGGCTCGATGTGCTTATCCTTCCAAATATATTCATCTCTGATTATTAACATTTTTTATATTTCTAGGTGCTGAGGAGTTCAGTAATTTTGCGTACATCATGATCTGACAACCACATTAAAATTGTTAAGTTACAATAAAAAATTACAAAACAGAAAACGGTCTGTAAGAAAAAAATAATATACTGAACTCACTCTTTTGACCCTGCTTGTAGATGGGTTGGTCAGACTCAATGAAGATGGTCATGGATTTCTGAGAATACGTCAGTTTTGTCTCGTTAAGGAACGCTTCACCCTCAAAGACTCCTTCAAAGCCTCCCTCTACGCGCAGGCGATAAGACCCGGGCAAAATGGTGGGTGGAATCTGTGAAGAAACTTTAACTATTAATTTTTTAAGTAATAGCAAAACATTTCACATCCCTTAAATAACATTGACACATGGTGTATTAAAATAATGCATAACACAACCAACCAAAATATTTCATCAGAAAACAATTAATGTAATATAATGTATGCCGTCCTGAAGCAACATAAACAATTTGAAAAAAATAATGATAATTTTACTTATGTTTTTTTTTTTACTTATGACATTGTTTATCTAGTAGTACAATATCAGAATAAAGATTTTAAAAAATGTTTGTGGATCCACGCCGAAAATACAAGATAATTAGCTCGCCAAATTAAAAATAAAGTAATAAATAAATAGCGGCTGTCAGAGAAATCAAATTACAAAAGCGAATTTGATGTCCATCAAAATATTACTATCCAACATTCATAAGGAAAAATCCCTTTTGAGTGAGATCGCTTGTATCTCAAATTTATCTAATTTAAACATCTCATACTTATTTGGGCCAAATTATTAAATAACTGAAATAGACAACCGCATTCATTTCCATAAATTATAGATAATAATTATTTGTTTCATTAAAACTACAAAATAATTTGTGATGTCAACATAAAAGGGGCTTATTAAATAAAAGATATAAGCGCCAGTGTCTTGGCATAGGAGTAAAGCGTTTTCCTCGTGACCTGGGAGTTCCGAGTTCGAGTCTCGGTTCGGACATGGTTTTTCTTCCTCTGTGTTCTATCTGTGAGGTGTGTGAATATGCCCACCTGTAAAAATGGGTTGTTCAAGCGAATGTGACACATGAATGGCTAATACGCACTCTTGGCCCAAGATGCCGTTAATAAAAACACAAGAGATGTTTGTTCTATCAGCTTAAAAATCGATTACTTCAGCGAAATTGTCTGTGACAAGTGCCACAAGATACGAAAAAATACCATGCGCATATAAATACCTAACAGAAATAAGGGGTATGCTCCTGGAAGAAATTGTAAAAACACTCTTCACCTCACCAAAAAAGCAACAGCCTATGGTCTGTATTAATATTAATATTCTTTATGTTTATCACATCCTCCATTAGAGAAATCACAACATCTAAGCACGATGAAAACGAAATTATCAAGCTGAATTTACAGAAGATTATTCCACTCAGCAATCAATGCTCTCAGTAGTCTCCAGAAGCCGTAGGAAGTGGATTACGAACTGAACTTCTCTATCCGAGCTCGTCATATTCTCTTCTTCAAGTCATTCGTCCAAAAACCACTACAAAAATTGTCACCCATAATGAGAAAATTGTAGCCGATTTTACTTTAGAACAGATGCACATGTTGTTATGGAATGGTATTATGATAAACCTACAGTTATGGATAAGTTGAAAACTTGAATTCTGTTCGAGAAACCAAGATAAGTTCGAGAGCCCATTCAAACCATGCAGTCTAGAATAATGGCAACTGTTGTGTTTATTGATGTTTTCTTACTTGGAACGAGGACTCGTGCTCTCCATATGAAAATACAGTGTGAATCCAAATGCATTGGTACTTGGATTCATTGGGGAAAAGTTCACACCTTCACTGTACAGATGTTCCGGTTCTTTGTACCAAGCTAACTGAGGCTGACAATGACCGTTTCTGGGTAGAACGCATTTGACAGGTTTGGTGGCATACAGACCCTATTATTCTAAACGTTTTTACATGGTTTCCTTAGAATCTGCGATATCTGTGGCTGAAGACGGGGGATGTGACAATTCTGATGCTGTATTTGCTTGTTTTTCTGTCAGTTATAGTTAAACAACGATCTTGAAATGACGTCATAATTTTGGGAGGATTCTGTGCTTAAATATATATATTTATATTTCCATCTTCTTGAACTCTTTCCAAAGCTTTGTCACTTTGCGCAGTTTCGAATTTTTCAATCTGCTTACGGACACATTTTGAATATTTGGTAATTATGACACGTAAAACATCGCTCTGACGTGTTTCCCGAATCACAAATAACAGATTATGGCCATGTTCGATTTAAGTGCAAATTATGAATATGCATGATATCACCGAATATATTGTTTCTGTAACATTCAAAGAATGATTTGTTCCTTTTGACATTCAGCCAGCATCATCAACTGGCTTATTAAAATTTGAAACAGATCTACGTTGCCACGGAAAATTCAATATCTCTCATCTAAAATCAACGGATCTGATGTAGGGAGTGAACAATTAAATAATCCCACAGTCTCAGTAACAAAGAATGGCGTTTTATTCTGCAAGAAGGCATGAACACAAAGATAACAAAACACAACCCAAACAGTAACAGAATTTACAGTAAACAGCAGCACACGCACTCATTCTTTATAATTACTAGAGATGGAAGTTCACTAAGTCTAGATATATCCTCAATGGTTGCCAATACTCTATCCTCAATTTCTGCATAAAATTTCAAATTAATTCACTGTACTTTCATAAGGGAGGGGGATAAATATAGAGACTCTTCCTGTCTCGATCACTGTATCGATTTTGCCAATAACCATTTCACTAAAAGTTTTCTCGTAGTTAAATAATGTGTGAATGGCCTCCTGCTTTCCTCTTACTCTACTTTTTAAATAAACTTTCAAAATATCTCAATAAAGACTCTAGCTTCAACAAGTGGACGGATTTCGCGAATTTTATTCTTCAATTTACAATGATTTGATATCATGACTTTTGGCTATGATATTACAGAGTTGATTTTATTATGATTCATATACATGATGAATATAGAAAGTATAAGGTTTTAAAGTAATATAGTTTTGATGTATGTCCCAATTTAACCCTTAAAAATATTTTCCTGGAGGAATCGTGAACATCGTTAAGAATCACATGAAATAACAAAGATATTATTATCAAGATTCATCTGATCAGGCGTCTAAATAATAATAAAAAAAGATCGAAATAATTTGTAAAACTGAAATCTACGGACAATTTTTAGTTAAAAATTTACCCATAAAACAAAAGAGATATTCAAGATAGTACATATCTGATATTATAATTCAGAATCTTTCACGATGTTAAACGTATGTGGCATTCTTCCATAATATATAAATCGGTCTACGACAGGTGTCGGCAACCTACTGAAACGGAAAAGCCAAAAGCAACAATTTACAAAAAAAATTAAATTTTTAATGAGCCACTAAAAATTTTCATTTAATATCATATATTTGCTTATATATATATATGATTTTTGATTAAAAAAACTGCCTTAAATGCGGAATCTTTTTTATTCATATAATAAATATAGATAGTTGCATAAAGGGGAGAATTGGCTTTGTATGTCTTTTGAAAGTTTGATCAAATCTGGCTTATAGCTTGCTGTTTTAAGTTTCGAACACAACTTTAGATTTTTTTGTTTTGTTAGTTGACTTCTAAATTTACTTTTTATTATATTCATGCGACATAACGCTTGCTCATACTAATATGTCATTCGAATATCGTCAATACTCCATATGCCACCTTTTTCACCTCCCTGTAGCATTCTGGAAAACTATTCCATGCATCGAATATGAAGGTCTCAACACGCAGAATTTCTTTTTTGTGGCTATTTGTGTGAGATAGAAATGTAAATGCTACTGGCTGAAAGATAAGCATGGTAACGGAGTCTCACCTCAGAACAAAACAATAGTTCAAATATATCTCATTACGGCCTGATCTCATTAAATACTTAGCTTAGCGACTTGTAATTAATGATTATTTTAACAGAAGCTGTTGAGTCATTAGGTAGTTAAAAATATATTTCCTTATTTTTTAAAGGTTTTAATCATAAAGTATTATTTTTTCTTATGGAGAGTCACAACTTTATATCAAAAGAGCCGCAGGTTGCCGACTCCTGGTCTACGACATATTAAAAAAAACAGTTTAAATAAAATCATTAGAATTGTTTGGAAAGACTCGAAGAATTCAGTTTTCAGTATTTTTCTCAACAAAAGTTTTTTTTTTAGTCAGTTTTGCTTTAATTATTTCGAAATAAAATATCTGGGAAGAACAATTAAGGTATGTATGTTTATGTTCAATGTTCGGCGGAGCTTGACGAAAATAGACCCAGAAAGAATTTAACTTCCTTTCCCAATTCAATTCTCAAGAGAATTTTTTTTTAATTCTCCATTATTAAATCAGAATTCTGCAGAATTTTATAAATAAATAGCTGCCCATGGTAATTTTAACTTAACTTTAATAACCCAAATTTTGATAGAACAGTGACTCTTCTATATAAGTATTTGCATTTAGATTAAGAATTCTAAACATCAAAAAGTTCGAATTCCAAATTTCAACAAATCTCCACATTTCAGACCTCCCTGAGCACTTTTCAAAACACTTTTTTAAAATTATTCTTGTTTTTCTGATTACTCGTGAATAGAAACGCTAGCTCAATTTTTGAGTGAGATGGATAAAACTTCGTAACTGTTTTCAACACCAAATTTAGGAATTTCTACCAAATTTTGAATGAAATTCATTGACAGAAATTTTGTCTATATGTCTGATTGCAAGCAAACACACTAACTAGAAATATGAAGAACTAAATTTGGAATACAATTTTAATAATTAAAGTACTGGTTCGCTAAAAAACTTGACCTCAATGTGCCAAAGAATTGACAGTTTGACAGACCTTAATTTCTCATGCATACAAACGCACTAACTTAAGAAGGGAAAAAAAAGTAGTAACTTAGATAAATTAAACAGTAATGTGATTTTATTCTACAATTATAGTTCTATACCAAATTTTAATTTTTACCGGCATACAAAAAAGTGTCCAAAATGCATGCTCGATTTTTTTTGTTAAACTATAAAATGATATATACTATATATGCATATAAATCATAAAACATTCGTATAAGGTATTCTAGAAATATAAGACTGAGCATTCATGGTCTTTCTAATGACTCTTTATTAGTCTTCTTTTCAGTCTAATGACTCTTTATTAACAAATATTCTAAAAAGTTCAGGTTAGGTCACTCCCGATGTCTTATTATTATTGCTATTTCATTGCTATGACGTATTGATTGGCCTCGGTGGGCTGTTTGTAAGGTCCCGGCTTCCGATCTGAAGGGTTTCAGGTTCGAGACTCGATTCCACAAAAGAGCTCTCATGTAAGTCGTTCTGGTGCAAGCTAAATCCGTCGGGATTAAACTTCTTCCCTATGACACTGCGAGGAAACTTGGTGAGGGGATGTTGACTCAAGTGTCGTCCTTGTTGCCTGGTAGCGGTTCGAAATTAAGCGATTCAGTCCAAATAGTCCGAGTGTTGCTGTCAAAAAACGGAACAATAATATAGCTAAACCAAAAAGCTAAAACTATGAAGTATAGTGGGCAATATGACTCCTGGTGTCTTGTCATCTAAATATGGTTAAAAAATTATGAGGTCTATTCTAAAATTATCCCTTAACCAGTGCCAGATTTAGATAAGGCCCTAAGCTATTTAAAGTACATTGCGCTTTAAAAGTTCCTTTTTGAGTATTATTTTTTAAATACATATGACACACACAAATTCGGTCAGTATTTCAAGAATCCATAAAAAAGTGGGGACTTTGCATACTTTTTATGTAAGGCAGGCTTTGTCCCTAATGTATTAAAAATGTTTGAAAGATATAAGGAGCAACAATTCATTGGGGATCACAATATTTCATAACATTAAATTAAACTTCATTACACTACATTAAACTTCATTACTACGATTATACAGTCAGAAATACAAAAGGTGATGTAAAAATACGAGGTAAAAAAATAATTTTGAAAATAACTTGAAAAAGCATTCTATTTAAAGGCTTTTTCATTAGAAAAGTTCATTTCTAATTTATAAATAATATCAAATGAAGTCTCGAACAATTGAGGTACATTTGCCAAACCTCTCTTAGCATAACGTCTTTTTAGATTCGTCAGATTCTAAATACCTTCGCCCACGAGTCTGAAGATCACCTATTGAATTTTTTTATGGGTCCTTTTAGACACAGCTGATCATCTGCCTAAAGCAACATCATGTTAATAAATAATAATAAAGAAATTTTAACCTTGAGCAGCAGGGTCTCCGGAATGCGAGGGTGGCACTCGCGCTGATCTGATGCCAGTTCCACGCCATCTCTCTGGACAGAGGCACGAACGACGAGGGGGTTCCGGAACACAGTTACGACCACCGAGTACACCTGACCAGGACGCACAGTGCGGGAAGCAGTAATAAAATAAGCTCTGAGAGAAAAAAACTTCGTTAAAAAATAGGTAAATATACAAGAGAATTCAAAATCAAATTCAAATGACTATAAATGAAAGAACAATCATCCTAAATGACATAAAGATGCCAAGCTTTAGTTTACAAATAAGTAAAAACGAAAAAATTAATTTTCGCTAGCACACAGATCTATATTATTTTTTCTGAAAAAGTTTAACTTGGCTGTTCGATAAATCCATCATCACGCATGTTAATCATTCAGACTGTTAGAAACTCCTATATTCATCGAACAGGATACTTTTCATTTCACTAATTGAGTTATTTTCGTCATCCCTATCAATATTTTTCAAGTGCATAAAACATCATCAAATTCGAGTTTTGACTCATAAAACGTAATTAAATTCACCCATCCAATTGTTGTTAAACAAAAACAGTACAAAAGTACAGTAAACAGGAAACAAAAGTACAGAAATGTAACTAACGGATCATGTTTAATCTTCTGAAAGCGACTATTTGATAGCTCATAAGCAGGGGTCGTCTTCATGCAGCACAGAAAGAGGAGCTCCAGGAGCATGTCGAGTTACCTAAAATCAAAAGAAAAACGCATGAAGCACTGAATAAGAAAGAAAAAGAAATATTTGTTTAAATTTCATGAATAACTAACTATTTAAGGAGTCGCAATAATCAAGGTAATAACCGATTTTGAAGTGGTTTGATATTGAAGCAAAAAAGAGAAAGATGATAGATTTCCGCTTACAATAATGGCTAGTGTTTCTACTTTTAAGTTTTTTAATGATGTTATAAATTAATGACATTGCTTCCTTGAAAAGCAAATATTCTGGCAAGGAAAAAATCAGTAATGAATAACTTTCAAACATGACACAGGTTTGAACAAAAAACAGCGAATGTCATAAAATAAATTAGTCCAAACATAAGTACGGAGAAAAAAAACTTTTGAAACTCAGAAAAACAAAATGAACACATTTATATAAAAGTTCTTGAGTCATTAAAAATACTGTAGAATTACTACATTAAAAAAACTAACCGCTTACAAGAATGATAAATTGAAGACGCTGACATCAGTCTCCAAGTGGAAATGTGTTATGTTTATATATATATATATATATATATATATATATATATATATATACTCATAAAATTATTAAAACAATCAAAATCCATTTCTTGATCAACAAAATTAAAATGAAACCAACTAGGTCGAAATCGAAATTAAAACTCAATTCAGAATTACACGCAAAAGTTCACAAAATGAAAGGAAAATGAATAAGAACCAAATAATGAAATGTAAAAGAATAAGAACCAAATAATGAAATAAATCTACAATACAATATTCAAAGAGTTATTTAAACGAAACAGAAGTAACTACGGCAACGAAACCAAACCGGAACTAAAAATCATTACTGATTAAACAAGTTATAAAAATTAAAAGTTTTTAAATCAATCATTGTATTTAGAGAGCACAAATGCAGCTACAACTAAAATGCAAATGAATATAAATTAATTAACAAAATAAGAAAACCTAATCAAAATAATCAATAGAAAAATCAATTAGAAAAAATTAGTCAGTAAAAATAGTCAATAAAAAAGGAATCCGGCCTGAAAACTTCTTCAGGAGCCACTTTCAAGCAAGGATTCTTAAACAGGGAATTTTTTCTATGAGGCGTCGATGGACAATGGCCGAAAGTACTGACGCCTCGTGGCCCGAAAATCCCCCGAAGATGAAAGCAAAAGAGACATACCAATTCCAACAGCAAAAGACAAAAACAAAGCAAAACATCAACAAATGAAACAAATATATATACAAAAGGTAAAACCACATAAGAAAGATCATAATTAATGACAAAATTAAGAAAATCAGCACGCTGACCTGTCCGCTAGTATCCGCCATTCCCTATAAACAACAACACCACCGTGCAACTAAACATAAATGTGATTTTTAGCGCCATCTATTTCACTAATATTTCATTATTTCTTTTTTTATTAAAATATTGATATTACAGTAGTTTTTGGGAAAATCATTATTGTTTAAATTTTTAATAAAACTATTTGTTGCTTTTATAAAAGAAATTTTGTTATTACAAATTGTTTTAATTTTATTAAATTGTGAGAAAATTACATTTTTGAAAATTTTAGAGTTAAGATTAGAGTGATAATTACAGAGTTTAATTATATTTAATTTGAATTCGTCTCTTTTATCATAAATACCGACTATTGTTTTTTCATTAGCAATTTTGATCCCTAAATCCAGATAAGTAGCTTCAAGATTATCACTATTTTGCTTTGTTTTTGTCTTTTGCTGTTGGAATTGGTATGTCTCTTTTGCTTTCATCTTCGGGGGATTTTCGGGCCACGAGGCGTCAGTACTTTCGGCCATTGTCCATCGACGCCTCATAGAAAAAATTCCCTGTTTAAGAATCCTTGCTTGAAAGTGGCTCCTGAAGAAGTTTTCAGGCCGGATTCCTTTTTTATTGACTATTTTTACTGACTAATTTTTTCTAATTGATTTTTCTATTGATTATTTTGATTAGGTTTTCTTATTTTGTTAATTAATTTATATTCATTTGCATTTTAGTTGTAGCTGCATTTGTGCTCTCTAAATACAATGATTGATTTAAAAACTTTTAATTTTTATAACTTGTTTAATCAGTAATGATTTTTAGTTCCGGTTTGGTTTCGTTGCCGTAGTTACTTCTGTTTCGTTTAAATAACTCTTTGAATATTGTATTGTAGATTTATTTCATTATTTGGTTCTTATTCTTTTACATTTCATTATTTGGTTCTTATTCATTTTCCTTTCATTTTGTGAACTTTTGCGTGTAATTCTGAATTGAGTTTTAATTTCGATTTCGACCTAGTTGGTTTCATTTTAATTTTGTTGATCAAGAAATGGATTTTGATTGTTTTAATAATTTTATGAGTATATATATATATATATATATATATATATATATATATATATAAACATAACACATTTCCACTTGGAGACTGATGTCAGCGTCTTCAATTTATCATTCTTGTAAGCGGTTAGTTTTTTTAATGTAGTAATTCTACAGTATTTTTAATGACTCAAGAACTTTTATATAAATGTGTTCATTTTGTTTTTCTGAGTTTCAAAAGTTTTTTTTCTCCGTACTTATGTTTGGACTAATTTATTTTATGACATTCGCTGTTTTTTGTTCAAACCTGTGTCATGTTTGAAAGTTATTCATTACTGATTTTTTCCTTGCCAGAATATTTGCTTTTCAAGGAAGCAATGTCATTAATTTATAACATCATTAAAAAACTTAAAAGTAGAAACACTAGCCATTATTGTAAGCGGAAATCTATCATCTTTCTCTTTTTTGCTTCAATATCAAACCACTTCAAAATCGGTTATTACCTTGATTATTGCGACTCCTTAAATAGTTAGTTATTCATGAAATTTAAACAAATATTTCTTTTTCTTTCTTATTCAGTGCTTCATGCGTTTTTCTTTTGATTTTAGGTAACTCGACATGCTCCTGGAGCTCCTCTTTCTGTGCTGCATGAAGACGACCCCTGCTTATGAGCTATCAAATAGTCGCTTTCAGAAGATTAAACATGATCCGTTAGTTACATTTCTGTACTTTTGTTTCCTGTTTACTGTACTTTTGTACTGTTTTTGTTTAACAACAATTGGATGGGTGAATTTAATTACGTTTTATGAGTCAAAACTCGAATTTGATGATGTTTTATGCACTTGAAAAATATTGATAGGGATGACGAAAATAACTCAATTAGTGAAATGAAAAGTATCCTGTTCGATGAATATAGGAGTTTCTAACAGTCTGAATGATTAACATGCGTGATGATGGATTTATCGAACAGCCAAGTTAAACTTTTTCAGAAAAAATAATATAGATCTGTGTGCTAGCGAAAATTAATTTTTTCGTTTTTACTTATTTGTAAACTAAAGCTTGGCATCTTTATGTCATTTAGGATGATTGTTCTTTCATTTATAGTCATTTGAATTTGATTTTGAATTCTCTTGTATATTTACCTATTTTTTAACGAAGTTTTTTTCTCTCAGAGCTTATTTTATTACTGCTTCCCGCACTGTGCGTCCTGGTCAGGTGTACTCGGTGGTCGTAACTGTGTTCCGGAACCCCCTCGTCGTTCGTGCCTCTGTCCAGAGAGATGGCGTGGAACTGGCATCAGATCAGCGCGAGTGCCACCCTCGCATTCCGGAGACCCTGCTGCTCAAGGTTAAAATTTCTTTATTATTATTTATTAACATGATGTTGCTTTAGGCAGATGATCAGCTGTGTCTAAAAGGACCCATAAAAAAATTCAATAGGTGATCTTCAGACTCGTGGGCGAAGGTATTTAGAATCTGACGAATCTAAAAAGACGTTATGCTAAGAGAGGTTTGGCAAATGTACCTCAATTGTTCGAGACTTCATTTGATATTATTTATAAATTAGAAATGAACTTTTCTAATGAAAAAGCCTTTAAATAGAATGCTTTTTCAAGTTATTTTCAAAATTATTTTTTTACCTCGTATTTTTACATCACCTTTTGTATTTCTGACTGTATAATCGTAGTAATGAAGTTTAATGTAGTGTAATGAAGTTTAATTTAATGTTATGAAATATTGTGATCCCCAATGAATTGTTGCTCCTTATATCTTTCAAACATTTTTAATACATTAGGGACAAAGCCTGCCTTACATAAAAAGTATGCAAAGTCCCCACTTTTTTATGGATTCTTGAAATACTGACCGAATTTGTGTGTGTCATATGTATTTAAAAAATAATACTCAAAAAGGAACTTTTAAAGCGCAATGTACTTTAAATAGCTTAGGGCCTTATCTAAATCTGGCACTGGTTAAGGGATAATTTTAGAATAGACCTCATAATTTTTTAACCATATTTAGATGACAAGACACCAGGAGTCATATTGCCCACTATACTTCATAGTTTTAGCTTTTTGGTTTAGCTATATTATTGTTCCGTTTTTTGACAGCAACACTCGGACTATTTGGACTGAATCGCTTAATTTCGAACCGCTACCAGGCAACAAGGACGACACTTGAGTCAACATCCCCTCACCAAGTTTCCTCGCAGTGTCATAGGGAAGAAGTTTAATCCCGACGGATTTAGCTTGCACCAGAACGACTTACATGAGAGCTCTTTTGTGGAATCGAGTCTCGAACCTGAAACCCTTCAGATCGGAAGCCGGGACCTTACAAACAGCCCACCGAGGCCAATCAATACGTCATAGCAATGAAATAGCAATAATAATAAGACATCGGGAGTGACCTAACCTGAACTTTTTAGAATATTTGTTAATAAAGAGTCATTAGACTGAAAAGAAGACTAATAAAGAGTCATTAGAAAGACCATGAATGCTCAGTCTTATATTTCTAGAATACCTTATACGAATGTTTTATGATTTATATGCATATATAGTATATATCATTTTATAGTTTAACAAAAAAAATCGAGCATGCATTTTGGACACTTTTTTGTATGCCGGTAAAAATTAAAATTTGGTATAGAACTATAATTGTAGAATAAAATCACATTACTGTTTAATTTATCTAAGTTACTACTTTTTTTTCCCTTCTTAAGTTAGTGCGTTTGTATGCATGAGAAATTAAGGTCTGTCAAACTGTCAATTCTTTGGCACATTGAGGTCAAGTTTTTTAGCGAACCAGTACTTTAATTATTAAAATTGTATTCCAAATTTAGTTCTTCATATTTCTAGTTAGTGTGTTTGCTTGCAATCAGACATATAGACAAAATTTCTGTCAATGAATTTCATTCAAAATTTGGTAGAAATTCCTAAATTTGGTGTTGAAAACAGTTACGAAGTTTTATCCATCTCACTCAAAAATTGAGCTAGCGTTTCTATTCACGAGTAATCAGAAAAACAAGAATAATTTTAAAAAAGTGTTTTGAAAAGTGCTCAGGGAGGTCTGAAATGTGGAGATTTGTTGAAATTTGGAATTCGAACTTTTTGATGTTTAGAATTCTTAATCTAAATGCAAATACTTATATAGAAGAGTCACTGTTCTATCAAAATTTGGGTTATTAAAGTTAAGTTAAAATTACCATGGGCAGCTATTTATTTATAAAATTCTGCAGAATTCTGATTTAATAATGGAGAATTAAAAAAAAATTCTCTTGAGAATTGAATTGGGAAAGGAAGTTAAATTCTTTCTGGGTCTATTTTCGTCAAGCTCCGCCGAACATTGAACATAAACATACATACCTTAATTGTTCTTCCCAGATATTTTATTTCGAAATAATTAAAGCAAAACTGACTAAAAAAAAAACTTTTGTTGAGAAAAATACTGAAAACTGAATTCTTCGAGTCTTTCCAAACAATTCTAATGATTTTATTTAAACTGTTTTTTTTAATATGTCGTAGACCAGGAGTCGGCAACCTGCGGCTCTTTTGATATAAAGTTGTGACTCTCCATAAGAAAAAATAATACTTTATGATTAAAACCTTTAAAAAATAAGGAAATATATTTTTAACTACCTAATGACTCAACAGCTTCTGTTAAAATAATCATTAATTACAAGTCGCTAAGCTAAGTATTTAATGAGATCAGGCCGTAATGAGATATATTTGAACTATTGTTTTGTTCTGAGGTGAGACTCCGTTACCATGCTTATCTTTCAGCCAGTAGCATTTACATTTCTATCTCACACAAATAGCCACAAAAAAGAAATTCTGCGTGTTGAGACCTTCATATTCGATGCATGGAATAGTTTTCCAGAATGCTACAGGGAGGTGAAAAAGGTGGCATATGGAGTATTGACGATATTCGAATGACATATTAGTATGAGCAAGCGTTATGTCGCATGAATATAATAAAAAGTAAATTTAGAAGTCAACTAACAAAACAAAAAAATCTAAAGTTGTGTTCGAAACTTAAAACAGCAAGCTATAAGCCAGATTTGATCAAACTTTCAAAAGACATACAAAGCCAATTCTCCCCTTTATGCAACTATCTATATTTATTATATGAATAAAAAAGATTCCGCATTTAAGGCAGTTTTTTTAATCAAAAATCATATATATATATAAGCAAATATATGATATTAAATGAAAATTTTTAGTGGCTCATTAAAAATTTAATTTTTTTTGTAAATTGTTGCTTTTGGCTTTTCCGTTTCAGTAGGTTGCCGACACCTGTCGTAGACCGATTTATATATTATGGAAGAATGCCACATACGTTTAACATCGTGAAAGATTCTGAATTATAATATCAGATATGTACTATCTTGAATATCTCTTTTGTTTTATGGGTAAATTTTTAACTAAAAATTGTCCGTAGATTTCAGTTTTACAAATTATTTCGATCTTTTTTTATTATTATTTAGACGCCTGATCAGATGAATCTTGATAATAATATCTTTGTTATTTCATGTGATTCTTAACGATGTTCACGATTCCTCCAGGAAAATATTTTTAAGGGTTAAATTGGGACATACATCAAAACTATATTACTTTAAAACCTTATACTTTCTATATTCATCATGTATATGAATCATAATAAAATCAACTCTGTAATATCATAGCCAAAAGTCATGATATCAAATCATTGTAAATTGAAGAATAAAATTCGCGAAATCCGTCCACTTGTTGAAGCTAGAGTCTTTATTGAGATATTTTGAAAGTTTATTTAAAAAGTAGAGTAAGAGGAAAGCAGGAGGCCATTCACACATTATTTAACTACGAGAAAACTTTTAGTGAAATGGTTATTGGCAAAATCGATACAGTGATCGAGACAGGAAGAGTCTCTATATTTATCCCCCTCCCTTATGAAAGTACAGTGAATTAATTTGAAATTTTATGCAGAAATTGAGGATAGAGTATTGGCAACCATTGAGGATATATCTAGACTTAGTGAACTTCCATCTCTAGTAATTATAAAGAATGAGTGCGTGTGCTGCTGTTTACTGTAAATTCTGTTACTGTTTGGGTTGTGTTTTGTTATCTTTGTGTTCATGCCTTCTTGCAGAATAAAACGCCATTCTTTGTTACTGAGACTGTGGGATTATTTAATTGTTCACTCCCTACATCAGATCCGTTGATTTTAGATGAGAGATATTGAATTTTCCGTGGCAACGTAGATCTGTTTCAAATTTTAATAAGCCAGTTGATGATGCTGGCTGAATGTCAAAAGGAACAAATCATTCTTTGAATGTTACAGAAACAATATATTCGGTGATATCATGCATATTCATAATTTGCACTTAAATCGAACATGGCCATAATCTGTTATTTGTGATTCGGGAAACACGTCAGAGCGATGTTTTACGTGTCATAATTACCAAATATTCAAAATGTGTCCGTAAGCAGATTGAAAAATTCGAAACTGCGCAAAGTGACAAAGCTTTGGAAAGAGTTCAAGAAGATGGAAATATAAATATATATATTTAAGCACAGAATCCTCCCAAAATTATGACGTCATTTCAAGATCGTTGTTTAACTATAACTGACAGAAAAACAAGCAAATACAGCATCAGAATTGTCACATCCCCCGTCTTCAGCCACAGATATCGCAGATTCTAAGGAAACCATGTAAAAACGTTTAGAATAATAGGGTCTGTATGCCACCAAACCTGTCAAATGCGTTCTACCCAGAAACGGTCATTGTCAGCCTCAGTTAGCTTGGTACAAAGAACCGGAACATCTGTACAGTGAAGGTGTGAACTTTTCCCCAATGAATCCAAGTACCAATGCATTTGGATTCACACTGTATTTTCATATGGAGAGCACGAGTCCTCGTTCCAAGTAAGAAAACATCAATAAACACAACAGTTGCCATTATTCTAGACTGCATGGTTTGAATGGGCTCTCGAACTTATCTTGGTTTCTCGAACAGAATTCAAGTTTTCAACTTATCCATAACTGTAGGTTTATCATAATACCATTCCATAACAACATGTGCATCTGTTCTAAAGTAAAATCGGCTACAATTTTCTCATTATGGGTGACAATTTTTGTAGTGGTTTTTGGACGAATGACTTGAAGAAGAGAATATGACGAGCTCGGATAGAGAAGTTCAGTTCGTAATCCACTTCCTACGGCTTCTGGAGACTACTGAGAGCATTGATTGCTGAGTGGAATAATCTTCTGTAAATTCAGCTTGATAATTTCGTTTTCATCGTGCTTAGATGTTGTGATTTCTCTAATGGAGGATGTGATAAACATAAAGAATATTAATATTAATACAGACCATAGGCTGTTGCTTTTTTGGTGAGGTGAAGAGTGTTTTTACAATTTCTTCCAGGAGCATACCCCTTATTTCTGTTAGGTATTTATATGCGCATGGTATTTTTTCGTATCTTGTGGCACTTGTCACAGACAATTTCGCTGAAGTAATCGATTTTTAAGCTGATAGAACAAACATCTCTTGTGTTTTTATTAACGGCATCTTGGGCCAAGAGTGCGTATTAGCCATTCATGTGTCACATTCGCTTGAACAACCCATTTTTACAGGTGGGCATATTCACACACCTCACAGATAGAACACAGAGGAAGAAAAACCATGTCCGAACCGAGACTCGAACTCGGAACTCCCAGGTCACGAGGAAAACGCTTTACTCCTATGCCAAGACACTGGCGCTTATATCTTTTATTTAATAAGCCCCTTTTATGTTGACATCACAAATTATTTTGTAGTTTTAATGAAACAAATAATTATTATCTATAATTTATGGAAATGAATGCGGTTGTCTATTTCAGTTATTTAATAATTTGGCCCAAATAAGTATGAGATGTTTAAATTAGAGAAATTTGAGATACAAGCGATCTCACTCAAAAGGGATTTTTCCTTATGAATGTTGGATAGTAATATTTTGATGGACTTCAAATTCGCTTTTGTAATTTGATTTCTCTGACAGCCGCTATTCTTAATTTTATTACTTTATTTTTAATTTGGCGAGCTAATTATCTTGTATTTTCGGCGTGGATCCACAAACATTTTTTAAAATCTTTATTCTGATATTGTACTATTAGAAAAACAATGTCATAAGTAAAAAAAAAAAAAAAAACATAAGTAAAATTATCATTACTTTTTTCAAATTGTTTATGTTGCTTCAGGACGACATACATTATATTACATTAATTGTTTCCTGAAGAAATATTTCGGTTGGTTGTGTTATGCATTATTTTGATACACCATGTGTCAATGTTATTTAAGGGATGTGAAATGTTTTGCTATTACTTAAAAAATTAATAGTTGAAGTTTCTTCACAGATTCCACCCACCATTTTGCCCGGGTCTTATCGCCTGCGCGTAGAGGGAGGCTTTGAAGGAGTCTTTGAGGGTGGAGCGTTCCTTAACGAGACAAAACTGACGTATTCTCAGAAATCCATGACCATCTTCATTGAGTCTGACCAACCCATCTACAAGCAGGGTCAAAAGAGTGAGTTCAGTACATTATTTTTTTCTTACAGACCGTTTTCTGTTTTGTAATTTTTTTATTGTAACTTAACAATTTTAATGTGACTATCAGATCATGATGTACGTAAAATTACTGAACTCAACACCTAGAAATATAAAAAAAAATGTTAATAATTAGAGATGAATATATTTGGAAGGATAAGCACATCGATACTTTGCGTGAAAATGACATGAAAACTTTTGAACTGCCGCAAAAGGTTTCGAATATATTTATGTAGAGCCTTATTCCTTGTTACAAAATGAACGTACAGTAATTACAAGACTAGGTCTACAAAAAGAAATAGTAATTAAAAAACCTTAAATTTGCATGTATACAAAATAAATGTTTTTGATCAATACCGAATACAAAAAGTAATAAAATAAAGTGCATTTATTGGTCTGTTAAAATTGACTTAACGATGACATGCCAGTGCCGAAAGACCCATGTGGATACCCGAATAGATGTTCTACATGAATAAAAAGTTCACATTCTGCTGTCAAATGGCTCTTAAAAAAGAGACCCTCTGGCAATTTTGTCAATTTTACTTTAGATGTATTTTTTTCGATGGCTTTCCAATTTAAATATCATTAATTTACATATGTAACAACCAAAAACGATTATAAACAACAAGAAGAAAATCTAAAATGGCGACAAATATGAAATACCCAGTAACCTTGAAATTGTCATCTTTTATAATACTTAATTTTTAAAAATCAAAAGGAGGAGTTGTCTAGATGGAAATCTCAAGCTAGGAAAAGAAATTGCCTGTAAAATAATCTCAATATATATCATTCTCCATCATATATATACAGATGGAGATTACAAGAAATGGATCTTACAGAGACACGCTAATCGAGTGCTAATCATACTCTAGGTTCAGGCTTTGAGCGGTTTCCAACTTACGTAAGATTCTCTGTTAATGAGAGAAAAAATAATTTCTTAAGTTTGGCTCATTTTGAGAGGATATAATAACTGAAAGTTGAGTACTCTGAGTAATGCCAAATTACTCTAGTGGAGAAAAAAAAACCCACCTCAGTCGGGGTTTTTTTTTTTTCCTTTTTTTTCTTATGTTTCGAAATAAGAGAGGAATTTCGGACACTATCAAAAATATATACCTTTTGCTACAATTCCGTAAGACTTAGATTTATTGCTTTAAGTAATAAGAAGTAAATGATCTTTCAGCCCAGAAAAGCCCTTTATGTCTCATGTCACCGGAAATTTTTTGTATTATAAAAGGTTT
The DNA here is from genome assembly GCA_026543055.1 of Argiope trifasciata. Lineage (NCBI taxonomy): Eukaryota > Metazoa > Arthropoda > Arachnida > Araneae > Araneidae > Argiope > Argiope trifasciata. The sequence goes on from JAPMOQ010042736.1 coordinate 857,283, forward strand.
AAAGATCAATCTGAAACATAATAATAATAATAATGAAGGCATCTATTAAAGTGAATTATATTTTGAATTGATTATTTATTTTTCAGTCCGCTTTCGTGCTATTCCTGTGACCACTGACTTGCGGGCATTTCCGGAGGCTGTTGACGTATTCATTCTGGACCCTAGGGGCACGATCATGAGAAGATGGCTCTCCCGGCAAACTAACTTAGGTGAGAATCTAACCACTGTTGAAGGAACAATTTTGATTTTTTAAAAGCAATTTTGATAAATCACATCTTATAATAAAAAGGTAATATATTATTTTAACAAAATAATCTTTTTTATTATATCATTCAAAATTATATTTGAAAATAATGGTATTTTACATGTTTATTTATATTTCAAAAGAGCGAATTTAACTGGCGATCAGAATTCGGAAATTTCGCAAAGTGCAGAAAAACAATTAACACATGAATTTTGTTCATTCTAACTGGATCTTCTTATGAATAATTCGTCAACATTTTAATTTTCTGTTTTTATTTCTGACTATAAATTATGAAATAAAACTATATTACTATTATAAAAACTCAATTTGAAACTATCCAACTCCAAAAACACAACGTTATCTCAGATTTTTTCAGTCAAACAAACATGGAAAAAATCCGAATGTGTTACCACATTTCGCATCTGCATGCTTGCACGCACGCACCGACACACACACACAATATAAGTTTCTTTGTTGAAGGGAAATTCGAATCGTTTTCATTGGTGTAAAAAGTATTTCAGATTGGGATTTTTTTTCTTCCATTGTTGGTAGTCAAGATGCGATGATTCGGCTTATTTTTCAACGTTGAGTAGTTTTCTTATAATGAAGAATATTTTAAAAAATATTTTAAATTTTGTTTTGCAAATAAATTTTTATTTCAAAATCAATTTGATAGTAAACATTTCTTTTAAAAAAATGTGTCCATTGTGTTTGAATTTAAAATGCAACACTTTAAGTTTAAAATAAATAAATAATTAACTTGTTTCACTTCAAACACAGGTAGCAAAAACTCGGTAGAAACGTATATGTTATTATTTATATTTTTTTAGATATTTCTAATACCGTAACATATAGCTATTGGATAAAAATGTTAGCAATTTTTATGTTATTGGTTAGATTTTGATTTTCTATGGTTTCTCCAACAGGTGCAGTCAGCTTTCAATACCAATTATCCAAGCAACCCAGGTTCGGAAACTGGTCCATACGTGTGGTAGCTCAGGTAACAGAATGTTTCTTTTCACAGTAAGGATGAACAATTCACAAATATTTTAACGGTTGTTGAGCGATTCTGGCTTTGCAATTATTTGGAAGTATGACACAAAAAATGAAAGTCGTAGAAAATATTAAAAATGTGGCAATATCTCTATTAAGACCTGTGATTCGGCTATCCTTTAAAAAAAATTAATACCTTGTTTCACGCATTATTTAATCGGTGGATAACAGTGAGTTTTGTTAATCTTCTTTTTGAAGACCTGATCGCAACGAACTTTTTAGTTACGTGTAAACTGTTTTGCATTTAACGATCTGCCGTGTGTTGTTGATTTCTGCAAATGATTTTCTGTATTCACTTTAAATGAGTTTTGCTACCTTTGTTCTCGTGATTTCTTGCAGAGACAAGCATCATTATTTGTTTTAGAGCTTGTTGAACATCTTTTCAACAACGGAACGATTTCGACATTATTATCAATACAAATGTCGGTTTATCAGTTCAGAAGCAAATTAATTTTCAGAAGATGAATAAAATAAGGTTTTAAAACCTTTGTTATGCCAAAAATTTATATTCTTTGTCTTATATTAAATTTCCGTATTTTTAAAAATAAAAATGGCTGGGTTCCATGCTTATTTAAACTGCTTAGTTTTTGTTTACCAAAGATTATGACTCTATAAAATATACTTCAAAATAACTCAGGTATTAATCTATATTTAGTATGATATTCATGCGAATTATTGATTTGTTTAAAGATAGAAAAGTATAAAAATCTATAACATGTATAAATTATATAAGTAATAAAATCGTATAAACCGTATAACATAATTAACATGTATAAATTGTGTAACGTAATGAAATATTTGACTGAAATAGTGAGGAAGCTAAAGTACTCAGTGAAAGAGAGTTTACTGACGCAACTAATTTAAGTGACGA
>JAPMOQ010042736.1:874987-939827 GCA_026543055.1 Argiope trifasciata
TATAGATATATATATATATATATACATATATATATATATATATATATGGAATATTATTTTCATACCAGATGTAGGGAGAATTTTTTTTCGCTCTTTTTTTCTAAAATTTGGATATTTGAGACAAATTTTATTGTTTTTAAGCGACGTTTTAATGCATCTAATAATTATATTAGAGCATGATCCATATTCACGATAAACAAAAACTTGTATGAATTAAAAGCATTTTCTCTCCATTTTTCTCATGTTTTCTTATAGGTGTTGCTGACAACAAAAAAAGGATTTATCAAAATGTTATACAATTGATTCTTGTACTGATTTTACAAAAAATAATTAGTTTAAAGTAGTATTTAGTAAGTAAAAAGGTAGTAAAAACAAATAACGTATTTCAAATAATTTTCAAAGTAGTTTAAATTCGATTTTTTTTAAATCGATAACAATGTATCTCAGAAACGTAAAAATAATGATTCAAACTTTACAAAACCTAAAAAAATATATAAGTAAAATAATTTTTTTAACCATAAATAAAATTAAATTCAAATTTTCGATGATATTTTTTAAATTTTTTTTTACGAAGCTTGCAATTTTTAGGGCATAAAGAGACCATAATACTGACACTCTTCGAAACATAAACAAATAAAATATTTTAACAATGTTCTCTCCGGTAGACAGACTTCCGCAGAATCCAGTTCGCGTATTCTTCACGGGTCCCTTCTCCTTTCTGATCGGCATGACCTCAGACAGGTGTTTCTGCCATTTTGTTACTGTTCCTCTTTCGCTTTCAAGGTTAAATGACTTGTGATTTATTTTTCCCAGCTACCGGCTCCTAGTTTTCATTGAAGCTCCAATAACAAAAAAAAAAAAAAAAAAAAAAAAAAGGAAATCGTCTGTTTGGCTTTTCAATTACAGGTTAGTCGCCGCGGTAATTAAGAAATGTAATTTAATTTTTTTCGACGATATTTAGAAAGAAAATCACAATTTTATTTTTATTATGACATAAAAACGTATTTTTTAAGAATATATTTTAATAAAGTATATTTTACAAACGAATAAAATATTCCAAAACTTTTTCCAAATTGTTTCAAGAAAAAAATCAGACACAAGTCAATTTAATTCATTTTAATACCATTATCCCAAAAAATGCAATTAAAATACCAAAAAAACTGATATATTAAAAATATGTAATCATTTTTTATAGATAAAAGAAGACGATATCCATAATTTTGATTTTTAAAAGATTTATTGTTGAAAGCAAATAAATGAGTTTTTAACAAAATCGAAATGATAATAAGTAAATATGACATTGTAAAATTGTAATAAATGTGTTATTAAGAAATTCATGCGTATTTATATCCTATAACTTTGCGTTTAAAGGATTCATTTAGGCATTTATGCCTCATACACAAAGTTTTCGAAACAGAGACATCTCAATTATTTATCAGTGTTTTAGATCATCTTGTTCCCAAAAGGAAGGGGGGAAGGACATTTTTTTATATTCCCGTAAATATATGAATATAGTGATTGAAAAATGTTATATTCATATATTTATATGGCATGTATGAGCATCGGTGCACAATCTTTATGCCAATTTTAGCTTTTCATCAAATCTGTACCAAATAAGGCAATAGGAATAGGATCATATTTTTGATCATATACTATGTTTTTAAATTATATCATGAAGTTAAACAAATATCATTCATATTTATTTAATTATATTTATATAGTGCTGAGTATGTTCAATCAATACGCATTCTTAAAATGAATCATTTTCTAATCGCATAAATTTAAACTCAAGAAAGCACTTTAGCATCTTAGTTACATCGTTCTTATCGATGCTTTTCAGGGTCTAATTTCTTTTTTTAATTATCGTGTTGACATGTTTCTGAAAGTACATACCAACAGTCGCCAACCCACTTTGTTGTATTTGGCTCACTTGAAAGAGTCTAGATTATCGTTGTTACTTCTGTGCATAGAATTTAATCCATCTGGGTCTCTCATACCGTAGTTATTGTGTTAAATTATAATCTAAGAGCCGGACAAACAGGCTTTCTCCGAGTGAATATTGCTCAAAATTTGATAGAAATCTACAAATTTAATAGAAAAAAAAGTACAAAAAATTTCATCCGTCTAAAACAAAGTGTTTCTGAATTATCTTTATCGCAGACAAACAGATGGTCATTTAGCAAAAATTTGTTTTTCGAACTCAGAGAGGTCTAAACATGGAAATTCGTCAAAATATTGATATAGAATTCTTTTTCAAGAATTATACTATCTTTAGATTATGCATACAAGGAACTAAAAAAATCTATAAATATCTATGATTTTAATATAATGTTCGCATATGAAATTTCGCCCATTATTCAGGTGTGTGTTTTCATTTCCTGTATTTGCAGATTAACCAATTAAAAGTCTACGAAACAAAATTCCCTCATTCGTTGCTTTTGAACTAAAGATGGTCTAAAATGTAAAAATATATCTAAATTCATAAATCGAATTTCCTTGAGGAAATTCCAACGACTCTGAATAATTTCCCACGTGTTAGAAAGTGAAAAGAATACTATATTTTGGCCAGTAAAACAGCCTTGAACAAAAAGCAGTCGGTCCTATTCAGTACTAAATCTTAAATCACGCGTCCAGAATTTTGCACCTGCTCATGCCTCGATTTCGTGATATCCTTCGAGCACGCGCAGATGTGAGCGGGATTCGACAGGATTTTGAATAACCCACATGATAGGAAAACAATAATTTATCCTCCAAACAGCATTCCAACTCTTGAACTCGTCCATGGACTTTCTTAAGATAAGTATTTGAATAATAAAACAGAATAATTCTGAATCCTCTTTAAGTTCTTCACTTAGAAGACAAGATGTTCGAAAACAACAACAAAAAAAAAATACCAAAGTTAGACATGCTCCAAATAAAATATAAAAAAATTAAAATTTAGAAAATATTTTTGCTTCTAGTCTAAATCATTATAGCAGGATAAAGTTTTAAATTTGATTTATCTATCTTCAATTGATTTTGAAAATTTACTATTCATTTAAAACTATTACTTTATTTACAACTAGACGCCTTTGGCGACCAGGTGGTTCGCCAAGAGTAATGGGGTCTAAGATTTTCAATTAAATACTTATGTGCCTTGCTCTCTTTATAATTTCTCTGCCAGATATACTTAAACTTCGAAAGTCACGTGACACTGATTCACTAAATTAATGATATAGATGTTGCAAACGATCATGGAAACCTTTGTCTTGAATTTCTTTTTAAGAAAACATAACATTCAATATTTATTTAATTTCATCCAATCACGTGGTGAATGTTACATTTTTTTTTCGATTTAATTTGCAGTCATAGTTAATTTATTTTTTAACTTGAACTTGTGTCAGTATGATTTCAACAGCTTAATAAAAGCTATTTTTTTCCCCTTTGCTCGTTCATTATTTATTTTAGAAAATGTCACATATTATATTTCTTTTATTTTATCCAGTCACGTGCTAAAAGTTGCATTTCTTTAGATTTAATTTGCAATGATAGTTGTTTTTTTTAGTTTGAACTTCCTTCAATAGGATGGCAACATGCTGATAAAACCTAATTTTTCCCCCTTGACGTGCTCGTGCAGAATAAATTTTATTGTTTTGTCCGAAATATATTGTTGTAAAACATAGTTAAATATTTCTTTAAAAATTCGTTAAAAATAGAATCTTACGTTATAAATTAAAAAACTGATACCGTTAGAAAGCTAATTTTTTTATCTTTAAATTGATATAAAAATCATGTTTGTGCGATAATATTTTCGGAAGTTATAGCGGAAAAACGTCGAAATTTCGCTTAAATTTTAATTAATTCAAATTCTAATTAAAAAATCGAAAAAAGGGCTCCAAGGTGCACATTCCAGACCTCCAAGGTATACATGTACCAAATTTGGTAGCTGTAGGTCCAACGGTCTGGTCTGTAGAGCGCCAACACACACACATTGAGCTTTATTATAAGTATAGATTACTTTATAAAGCAGCAATTTAATATCATTGCAAAGCGCATCCGCATTTACGCAGTTATTAAAACAATTAAAATTATTCTTGTAAAAAACATTTCTTTAACTTTATTTAAATTAATGGGAAAATTTGTAAAAAAAATTCGTATCCCTGAAAAATTACCTCTTTTTTTAAATATTGTAATTGATGTAGTTTTTGTTTAGTTACTAACTCCGAAAATATTGAGGAAAAAAATCTACTCATTTTAAAATATCAATCGCTTTTTAATTAGGTCAAGTTTAAATTTTCAAGGGGAAACAATTCCTTTCTCAGTGAACAGTTATATTCGAGAAGTATACACGGTGAAAATATAGTAGTTTATGGCATAAAGGTTTGCAATATGAAGAGTTTAATTTTTTTTTCAAACGTTAACTCAACATTTTTAAATATTTTTTTCAATAATTACATCAGTAAATTCCACACTTTTTCATAGAAAGTGGTGAAGTAAAAGTATCGCGAAACATTTCTTTATTGAGTTGAAAAAAAAATATTATTTTCATAATAATCTTAAATAACCAGTTTGAAATAAGTATTTAAAAAATGGTAACATTCGCTAATTCTTTTGCCAAAATTAACTTGTGTCTCTGAAAATGCATGATATGTGTGTGTGTGTGCCCGTGTAAGTCTGTTATTTCAAACAAATGATTTTGGAAAATCTTGCGTCAGGAAAAGAAGACAAATTTGAAACTTATTCTCTTAGTTTTCAACTATAAGAAATGATTACTGTCGTGACAAGGGTATATACATATAAAACACAAGATATATACGGTATGAAACATTTCATCAATCAAGCTTGAATTCTGAAATAATTGTTTTCACCTAACAATTTGTCACAAGACAGAAAACTTAATTTAAACAACTGTGGTTTATTTTCAAATCATATTTAAGAGATTAAGTATAAGCTAGCGTGACTTAAGTAAAATATATGCTAGCCTAAACTAGCTAACAATAAAAAAATTTCAGAGAAGATGAGAATTTCATATACCACCACGTGTGTTAGAATATTATTACAAAACCGATCGTCTCATTGCAATAAATAGAGACTAAACTTTTAGGAAGAGGAAGTCAAATATCCGTTAAAAATACAAGAGCTATAAAATTCCAAAATAGCTCTTCAACGGCCAGATGTAAAGAAAAAATTGTGTCATTCTAGTTTTACTCACAACAACAAGTTTGTAAAATTGCGTGAAAAGAAAAATAAGAGAACATGTGATAGAAGGTTGCATAAAACTAATCATTCCTTGCATTTGTTGATGCAAGATTCAACAGTAAATTTACGGGAAAAATATTTTCTTCAAAAAAGGAAGAAAAAAATATATATTTCATTTGAAGTTCAATAGATATGAATTTATTTTTGCGAATTTTCTTGTCGCCTCTGAAGATTTTATAAGATCTATTCTAATGTTTAACCAAAAAATTACAACCATATATAATTTCCGAATAATGGAATATTCAACGAGAAAATACTTTGTACGTTAAATTTGATAAAATTTTACTTTAATACTTTAAAAAAATCCTTTTCGGAATACTGTATATCTGCATGTTCAGTTTATAAATATAAACTTTAAAAAAAACACTCACGAAATGAGGGGGAAAATTTGTTTCGTTATTTTCGCATCAAAATAAAATTTTGCATGAAAATTGCACCACTTCAAAATCAAATTTGGAATAGAATTCGCTAAAGAATGTGGTGGCCCATGGCTAAGTAAAGACTATAACTCAAAACTACATGGAGCTAACTGAAAGAAATTTAGCCCATGATTCATCAGAATCCAAAACTCATCTCATAACTATTACAGAAAATTCAAAGTCCTGTAAAGACCTTATCACACGGCACTTTCCGTCAGCAAACGACAACGAAAGTCACGTCACTACTTCAAAGTTTCACATGATTGGTTGAATTTCGTTTGCGGACAATATTTCTGACGCCATTTTCGAACTGGTTAGAAAAAGTTGTCGATTATGAAACTTGCTTGACCGGTTTTTGAGGGTAGAAACAGAAAAGCGCTGACGAAATTTCACCGTGTGATAAGGCCTTAAGGGTATGATGGAAAAAAAAATTGTTAAACAGTATCAACTCATGTGAAGTCCCAATGTAAGAAAATAATACTTAACCTTACTTTATTTTGAAACAAATTGAGAAAGCACCCCCTCCCACTTTCTCTCTGCCTTTATTTTATTTTATTTATTTATTTACTTTTTTTCAACTATCACGAAACATTAGAGATTGTCAGATAATTAAGGATTGACGTAATTATTTTAGAATTAAGATGTGTTTTTAATGGTTTTTGCTTAACATAATTATTTCTTATAGAATAATGCGCGAATTATACTAAACAACTGCGCGATAATATAAGTGGGCCTTTCGAAATTCAAATGAAATGCGCCTTTTCGAAATTTAAAATAGCTTGATAATATTTTTTGTACAATTATAAGCTTCAAAGTTAGTGAGGAAAACCTTAAATTATCCATTAATTTTTAATTACAAATCTATCGATAATTTCAAAAATCATTGTTTAAAGAATTTGTATAAGAAAAATAACACGCTAAATTTGATAGTCTAGCAATGTTTTGAAGGGTGTTTTTTTCGATTCAATAAGCATTGCAGCTTGAACGTTTTATACTTTTTACAAATATCATGTTGCAATTTATAACCAAAGGCAGAGATTTTCCCAAAACTTTCTCGCATCGTCTTTATTAAACTTGTCCTGCTAGAGAACGTCTTATGGCATTGATGTACAATAGTTACAAAATATTCAGTAGCAAATATTTTGCCAAATATTATTACAAAATATTGGAATTAATACTATTACAAAATATTGGCAGGAAATCAACTTTTTTTGAATCTGACATTTTATTGTTTGAATTAGTTGGCGATTAATTCCTGGTAAGCATCAAGAGCATCGAAAAATCGAATTTCTATTTTCGACATTTTTCTCAATCGAATGAAACAAAAATGTAACATAAAGTTACACTTATAATCAAAAATTCTCATACCAAATTTGATATATTTAAGCCCTTGCGTTTTGGAATTATCACGTTTACATATTTTGAAAGCACAATCCGACAAGCAATCAACCCATACAGCTGGATTTGACTCAAAATTTGAGGTATCTACACTCTAAAAGGTATAGCTGTGCACCAAATCTCATCTATATAACTCTCTTCGTTTTGTAAATATTCTGATAACTTATATTTGAACAGATGGATAAGCGGACTTTCTCGTAACAGATTTTATACAAAATTTGATACAAATCGGCAAATTTGGTGTGAATATATCAAATTTCAATAGTCTGGCCTAAACAATTTGTAAGTTATCTTTGACATAGACAGATAGACAAGCGGGCATTTTTAAAAAAATGTGTTTTTTGAACTCAGGACTATGTAAAAAAGAAAGTAAAAACTACACACTCCTATAGGTAAAAAAATTGCTTCTGCTCTCCAACAATATTTAATCTTCTAAAACTTGTTTTACCAGAGCATGACAACTAATGTAATCATTTTCTCTTATATACTCAACAGAAATATGTTTCTGTAAAAAAAAAATCAATCTTCAAAAGGATAACTTTAAAATATTTCTCATTAAAAGCAACAATAGAGGTTTTATTAGCAATAATATTACCCTTTCAGTACTTTTCCGTTAGCCGGGCGCAGCGAGAAATCGCCAAATAATGTAGAATTCCGTCGAATTTCTATCAATTTTCAATCACTTAGCTTTGCGACTTGGCTTGCGTTTGGTTCACATTGACAACATTTGCGCCTGGATAACAGAAAAGTACCTTGCTTTCAGTTATAAAACGCAGCTTAAATAAATTCTTTAATACATGTTTATTTGCCTATTATTGTTAATTTTCATTCCTTACAAAATTGTTGTAGCATATGTAGAACTCAACAAGAGAAAGAATTGTACACAAATCACTACCCGTGTTACAAGGACAACTGTTAATCTTGACTATTTGGTTACCATATTTGCTGCAAACTCAGGGGCACACTAAACTAGGATTCAATCTAAGCTTCATTAGATTGCTCTGATTGTAATAATTTAATTTGTTTAGTGTAAACATAGTTTATTAAGGAATAAAAGAGTTTACTAAGGAGTAAGAGATTGGTAAAAAAAGAATACTATAATTTCAACAAACTGTTTATTACTATAGCCACTTTTCCCTTAGCCTTAACTCTCATTATAAATTCTTAAGGAAGGATATTAAAGATAACGAAATAGCAGATGAATATTCCTAATAGTAAATTATCAAAGTAACAATTAGAAAAATGGCAAATACGAGTGAAAAATGAAAATAAATCGACTTTATATTAACTATGTTGTAATCTACTTTAATGTCTCCTAGAGTTTGCCGCCAATATTGCAATCCAACCAATGAACCGAGTAGTTTTTGTAGTCCCTTAATTGTTGACTTATTTAAAATTATTATTATTATTATTATTTTGCCTTGTTGAGCCGTTTCCTGTTACTTAGGCGACATGGCACTATTGGCAATATGAAATGGCACACTGAATTAAATTTCAATTCTAATAAAAATTCAGAGAAAGTTTTAAAAACTAAATAACTTTATTGTTGAAAATTTCTAAGATTGAAAAAGAAAACATGAGCAGAGGTTTGTTTATAATTTCAGAATTAGCATTTAGTATCACAAACGCATATAAATCATCTTCATGTAAATACGATAGCATACATAATCTCTTCTTTCTTGGCGCTGTATCGCCGATTAATAAAAGCAATATATCTTTCAGAATGCTTCAAATACTTCATTTTATTTATAGAAAAATATAATTCAACAAATCTTGAATCCCACAAAACCGTGAACTGAAGAAGAAGCATAAAATGGACATTCTACCCAAGAGATTAAGAATATTGGAATGCATTTTTAAAGTTCAAATATCAATGAAAGCAATTTATAATATCTTTACGCTTGTAAAGAGCGTTTTAAACTACATTATTTAAATGTCCAAGTTAGGCAAAGATTCATGTTGGCGGAAAAAACATAAAAACGCAACATACAAGACAAAAAAATGCAAAGTAGCGAATCAAAAGCATCTTCGTTTTCTTATAAATTCGATAATACTGTAAAATCAGATTCAACAAGAACTTGCCGAAGAAAACTGATGAACTTGAGAACTTGATGAACAAGATACAGCAACAAATATGACAAATATAAATACTTTTCTTCACAATATTTCACAAAATCTACACCACTTTATTCGTTGAGATATATGACTGTGATAATCCGTCCTAAAAATGGATAGCAGACAGTTCCTGTATTCAAGAAAAGGTTTGATCTCCAAAGCGATTTAATTTCAGAAATTCTTCACACAAACATCACTCAATTCCAAATTTTAATTAGACTCTTTTTAAACAACATTCACTTTGCAAACGCATAAATATATCCAATTTTTCGTTTAAAATATATTTTATGATTAGTTTATTTGAATAAGAAAGAGTTGAGATGTAAAAAAAATTATATAGCCCCGTGATGCTCATTTTACTTTCGTGATATTCATTACTAAAATAATCAATCATTTGAATACCTGCTAAAATTCTAGCCTTCGATAAGAATATTTCACTTCTTTTTGGATTCATTTCAAAAGAATCAATAGGCTAAACACTGGAGACCATAACTAAGTAAGGGGAAATGCATATATATATTGAAATTGAAAAACCAGCGGTAGTCTTTCCTAAAAGCTTTCTAGCGTATTCTTTAATACCGGTATTACCACAGAAAACTCCTTGCATGGCGCTAGCGTACAATAGTTACGAAATAATTTTTGCTACGAATTTAGATTTTTACTGAATCTATCGTGTCGTCCTTAGCGAGTGTTTTTAAAAATTAATCCCTGGCTTGCGTTGTGAAGTTGAGTTTTAGACACTTTTTGCCCAACCAATTGAAACAGAAATTAGACGCAAAGTTGCACTTATAGTTGCAAAATTTCATACGAATCTCATATAAGGATTTAAATACGAAAATATTTAAGTTCTTGAATTTTTGAGTTAAAACGTTTATAGATCTACAAACGATCCTCGTTGAACTTGACACAAAATATGATAGACATATACACTAGAGATGTTAAATTTGCATACCTAATTTTATATACCTAGTTCTTTTCGTTTTATAATTATCGTGTTAATTGATATTCGAAAAGGTGGAAAGACAGATTTTCTCTAAACCGATTTTATACAAAATTTGACAGAAGTCTACAAATTTTGTATAAAGATAGTATACCAAATTTCATCCACCTAGAGCAAAGCGTTTTGAGTTAGTTTTGTTACAGAAAGATGGATAGATGGACATCGACAAAATCTCGAATTTGAAATTTTTTCATAATTACAGTACTTTCTATACTACTATATGAGAAAGTAAACAAGGTAAATTTTTTTAGCAAGATATATCTTTTCTTAAAAAAATTTATTTAAGAAAGCAAATTCTGACCAAACATTACATTTTAAAAAATTGTTTTCTTTTCCCCAAATTGAAAATTAAACTTTTTATTCCGAATTCTAATTTGCAGGAGCAACGAGTTCATTCTTAAAAGTACTCTGTAGTTTTAATGACATTGTCTGCCAAAATACAAACATTTTAAAGTTTATTCAAGTTGCTATATTTTAAAATAAAAAAAAAAATAGATTTCAATAAAAAATTCTGAAATTTTAAATATTATAATTGCTAAATATTTTTATTGATAACAAAACATTCAAATGCTAGTGATGAAAAATGTTATTTATCTTTTTACATTTCTCACTGAATTAATTTATTAAAATCACCTGTTAATGAATTTTGTCAAGACAGAAAATAATAATAATAATGAAAAAGTTTGCCCGAACTTTATGAAATCGTTTGTCTTTATTTCTCAACTAGCCGCCTTTGGTGACCAGCTGGTTCGCCAATCTTGCTAAAATTATCAATATCAATTAAACACTTTAAAATTATAAAATTATCAATTAATTACTTAATGTGACTTGTTATTGCCAATTAAATACTTAATGTGACTTGTCTTTTAATAGCTGCTTCATCAAAATTTCTACCTTCTGCTATCAAATTTGATCAACTTGTGAAGTTTGGAATAGGAATGTTTGGGACGTTCACCATTTGCATTACTGAGCCATTCAGTTTTGAGAAATCCTGGGCGTTGATTGGGGTATCATTTTTGGATAGGTCGATGAAATGATTTTAAATTACCCGTTTTTATTGAAAAGTGATTTTAAAATATTCATAAATCAGTCAGTTTTAGAGATTGAGTTGATTGATGTTTATCTTTTTTCATCTAAAAGCTAAACATTCTTCATTTTTTTAAAGCATTTATAGAGTTATGTTACATACCATGTAGTTATTTACTTCATTTAGACCCTTTTTATAGATGCATTTCTATTATTACCCAAATTAGCCGTTGGGCCTTGAATTGAAATATTATATATAAAACCATGTTTGTCAGAAATAAAGCTGATTTATTTAATTAATAATATTGTAAAATTAACAAAAAAATTCTTAACATTTTCTTTTTAGAAAAAACATATTTCATATTTATTTCATTATAAGCACGAGCTGAAAATTACATTTTTATATATTTAATTTGCAATAATTATTTTTTAATTTGAGTTTTTGTCAATCTGATGGCAACATATTGATAAAAGATAATTTATTCCTTTTCACTCGTAACATGCTCGTGCAGCCTAAATTTCATTGTTTTGTACGAAATATATTGTTGAAAAATATCGTAAAAATATTTTTTTAAAATTTGTTACAACTAGAATCTTACGTTGTATCTTAAAACACTGACATCATTAGGAAGTTAATTTTTTAATCTTTAATTTGATGCATAAATCATTTTTGTGCGATAATATTTTCGGAAGTTATAGCGAAAAACGTGAAAATTTCGATTAATTTTTAATAAATTCAAATTCTTATTAAAAATTGGAAAAAAGGTGCACATTCCTGACCTCCAAGATATGCATGTACCAATTTTGGTAACTGTAGGTTCAATAGTCTGTCATTTAGAGAGCCAACGCACACACACACACAACACATTGAGCTTTATTAGAAGCATAGTTTTTTTATTTTATATTATCCTTCAATATTACGTTGTGATTCTAATAGAATTGTTTGTCAGTTATTCTTTTCGTGAATTTCCTATGAATATCAATGATTGCGTCAGTGATTTTTTAAAAAAATGGACGCCTTATAATTGGGATGATCCGGAATATGATCAGGGACATTGTATCGGAGAACTTGATGCTCACACGGTGGAGTAAATATCATGGCGATAGAACATAACAGAAAGTCCCGCCATTTTTTAACAGAATCTTCTAAAACATTTGATGTAAATTCAATTTTTTTTTTAATAAACTTTGGCAAATGGGCATTAATACCAGTTCATCAGGTCCAAGTTTGAAATAAGGCAGGAATTATTAGGAACGACACGATCTCTGAAAGAACCAGGTATCTCCCAAAAAAATTCTAGGGATAAAATGCCCCAAATGCAGTAAGAAAAAAATATCGAGCAATATGAAACTCATAATGATAGGAGAAATTCTCAAGGATGGCAAATAAAATTCCAGATTGATTAGACTAGAGATGACTCCAAGATTCTCAAATGCGACGACAGGTGTAAAATGAGCCAACTGGAATCGATGAATTTCTTCTAAAAATATACGAATATATACGTACAAAACCAACTAATTACAAACAATAATGTCCTAATATAAATTTAATTTTAAGATCATCACACAATATAGACTATGGAGTATTTACGATTTGCATTGGCTTCCCCTAAGTCAGAACGCCGGCAATCATGCTTTAATGATATAATAAAAATAATATAATTACAATCAAACTATAAACATATAAGAAAAACACATAGCAAGTATCGGAAACTATGAAAACTTTTCCTTTCTCAGAATTAGTGAGTTATTTACCACAGTTCAGAAACAGCAAAAGAAATAAGTACTCTGATTCCTTTTTGTGTGTCTGAGTTCATTTACTGTCCAGTTTGTTAACGAGAAAAAATAATTTGAAAAGAACGAATCAAAAGCCAAATGCAGGAAACTCAAACACCGGAAATTTTGAAGTTTGTAAAGAAGAAGCCGGACGAAAAAGGAGCTAACACAGTCTGCGATGCGGAACATTCAGTTTATGCACTATTGTAAATCCATCGGACGCACAAAGCTCTTGCATTTCATGGATCATGCACACATTTTTTTGGGTTATAGATTTATGCATATGAAGCAGAGTCTCGAAGGAGTTTCGAAAATTTAAATTGTACCAAAAGAAAACAAGAAATTTTGTCAATAAGTATCTTAATAATGATAAAAATATTACTATTCTTTACATGGAACCAAAATGCAAAAGTTAAATATATGGTCAGTAATTTCCATTCTCTGTGTAAGCTATATAAAAATACTCCACAAATATTTTTTTCTGCATAATTCTTGGTACAATTATCTTATTATTGCATGCGTTCTTGCGCTCGCTCATGTGTGTGAGAGAGAGAAAGAGAGAGAAATTTACCCTTCAGTATTTTAACCCCTCGATTCTTGCCCTATGCATCATCCTTGATAGTTAGATGCTTCAAGTATTAAGTTATACTGTTGTTGTTACATATGCCACTTTACAAGTCCGCTGACAGAAAGCTGTCAGTAATTTAAACCGAAATGAGAGGCTCTTGCATGTTCAGTAGCACCAACTAGGGCCAAGAATACGACTTGACTTCTTCATGCTTCACATTCGCTTGCACAGCCCCTTTTTACAGGGGAGCACATTCATACAGCTCACAGATAGAACACAGAACAACCATGCCAAAACTGGGACGTATAGCTCACAGGAAATCTATGCTACTCCTATGCAAGGACACCGGCATAAAGTTATACTGTCTGTGAGAAACGAAAATATACACCATATGATATTTTAAACCTAATATGCAATACAATGGATACATCTTCATGTGATCGCGGTTAATATTATCATTTACTTTATAATATCACCAATCTCCATTCCTGAGTCGATGTATGTAAATGAATACAAGAATATCCACTTAGAATTACAAACATATTTGTTATTCATAACATCGTTTAATGTTATCAAGTTTAAAATACAGAAATGACTAATCCTTCATTTTCAACCAGAATTAACAATCGACTTTCCGTGCTCCACTAGTAAAAAAAGCCGGCAATCATTTGGCTGTAGGATAAGATTCACATTGTTTTGTTTGGACTAGAACGGTTTGAATGTTTGAAAAAACTGTATGAAGTGTCATCCACTACAAGTTTTATAAAATGCATTTGAACTTGAGTGGGTGAATAAAAAGTATTTTATAAACGCTAACTGAAAAATTGAACAAGATATAAAAATATATAGAGAGTAAGTGTGAACTAACAGAAGGAATTGAAAAAATATTTAACAAAGTGGAATCGATTAATAAATATATATATATATATCATACATTAGAATAGAATTAAAATTGGTCAAAGATTTACTTAAAAAATGAAACTTTAAACTTAATTAGAGTATTAATGCAAGAATTAGGCTCATATTACAAAAAAACTTGTGGCGAAAAATAAACAATAATTTCGAAAGCAAAGAAATAATGCTACGAATATCAACTGCACGCTGCGCAATGAACTCCAAATCTTGATAGACACACTTCACGTTTATCACGTGAGCTTGACTTAATTCATTCTTAGGAAGTTGTTTCCTTAAAAGAAAAGAAAAATATGACTTTACTTTCAAAAGAAATGTAATGTTGAAAAAACATTCTTTTCTTCTGGGATCGGCTTTCAATCCCAAAATACCACTAAAAGACATTTTGGAAAACATCCAGAGTCTCTCCCACTCAATCCTTTTCAGCGTTGTTGCGAATTTCCCGCGCTTTTTAAGCAACTAAAAATATTCAAGAGTTTTCCGAGAAAACTTCTATTATCTTATCCAATCAGCAAATGGTCTATATAACGCAGTTTTGACACAGTACTTTTTTTGCTTTTGAATTTCCTTTATAATTATTTCCTTTTTCCAGCATTTTAGTCAAAGTAGTGGAGATGGGAGGTAGCGGTATATTATCAGAATATGAAATCAGCTGACATCTGTTTTATAACAATAAATAAGCAATTCGGATGGTTTTAAAATATTAACGTGAACATTTTGTTGAAAATTAATAGTTTATTAAAAAGCATTGAAGGGAAAGTTATATCTCAAAAGAATGCATTATATCAAATACCATAAAGACAAAAGTCTACCAAAGATTTTTATGTTAAAGATATAATTTTTAGTTATTAAAAGCAAACGTTTTATTTCTAGTTCAATTAATGAACGTTGCAAACTTATACAAAATGAGATAAAAATTTCCAAGAAAAATCTTCCCATTATAGAGACAAAAAGCAAAATAATATCCATTTCCTACTTATAATAAAGCTCAGTTTTTTTTTTTTGTGTGTGTGTGCGCGTGTGCGTGAGTGTGCGTGCGTGTTGGCATTCGACAGGCTAAACCGTTTGACCTACAGCTACCAAATTTGGCACATACATACTTTGGGGGTCGGGAATATACACCTCGGAGTCCTTTTTTCGAATTTTTAATTAGAATTTGAATTAATTAAAAATTAAGCAATATTTCGACGTTTTTCCGCTATAACTTCCGAAAATATTATTGCACAAACATGATTTTTATATCCATTTAAAGATAAAAAAATTATCTTTCTAATGTTATTAATATTTTAACAGATAACTTAAATTTCTATTTTTAAAGAAATATTTTAACCATATTTTTCAACTATACATTTCGGACAAAACAATAAAGTTGTACAACAAACGAAATATGATAAACGTGGTATGGGAAAAAATAGCTTTTATTAAAATGTTGCCATCATATTGACAGAAGTTCAGATTAAAAATTAAATCAACTATAACTGCAAATTATATCGAAAAAAATGTGACTTTCAGCACGTTATTGGAGGATATTAAATATTAAATGCTTTATGTTTTCTAAAAAAATACATGCAAGGCAAAGGTTTTTATGGTCATTTGCAATATCTATACCATTAATTCAGTAAATCAGCTTTTTTGTTTAAGATAAACATGATTGAATTTATACAGGATAGGCATTCAAATTCAGGCCGTATGGTTAATTTGTAAATCATTAGTAATAAGCATACATATTGTTTAGTACTTTTAATTTGGTCTAAATAATTACATTTTATGTAACTTGCGTAAAAAAATGCATTGATGAATAACTTTTAGATCATTTCATTGTTTTCTCTGTGAGTCATATTTAAGCAATTAATATTTTAAGCAAAAGTTGTTACATCAATCAATCTTCTAAATCCATCATCAAAATTCATTGATTTATAAAAAAAAAGAATGATTATTAAAAAGTGCTCTTTTAAATCTTTTCATCCACTGCCTTAAAAAATATATCGATTTCAGGCTAATCAATGCCCATAATTACTCCTGATAATCCAATGAATTGGCGTATATGAGTTTCCGTATATGAATGAATTTGTGTGTGTGTGTGTGTGTGTGTGTGTGTGTGTGTGTGTGTGTGTGTGTGTGTGTGTGTGTGTGTGTGTGTGTGTGTGCTCTACACACCAAACCATATGATCTAGATAGACCGCACTTGGTATGTACATACCGGGTGGCCAGAAATAAAACACCCCTACTCTGACCTCCCTGGATATCGAACTACTCAGTGTAAAGGCTTGAAAATTTGTGGACATACTATTCAAAAAATGGGGAAACGGATTTCACGAAAAAAAAATTTAGTTCCAGAAATCACCGATAGGTGGCGCTGTACCACTGGACGTATGCTGAAAAGACACAAAAACACGTTTTAAACACATTTTATTTGAAAGTACCAAGCATACATGAAACAAGGACGTTATCGATGCAGGGAATGCTGCTCAATATGGTTCCCTTCCTGAAGATGTAAAATGTGAAGTCTGTGGACAGCTTGTTCAACTGCGGATCGTAACTGGTCATCTGAGATGCTTCTCACATGCAGACTGATACTCTCTTTCAAATCTGCCAAGGTTATCAGACGTTCTCGATAAACAAGGTTTTTTTAAGTGTCCCCAAAGCCAAAAATCACACGGATTAAGATCCGGTGAACGAGATGGCCAAGTTGTCGGAAACGCGCGACTGATTATTCTGTCAGTGGTGAAATGTTGGCGAAGAAACTGTTGCACAGGGAGTCCAATGTGTGGAGGTGCTCCATCTTGCATAAAAGTAATGGTGTCAAGGCATTGGCGCTGCTGCAAATGGGGTACAACAAATGTTTCGAGCATCCTTTTGTACCTGTTGGCCGTCACGGTACATGTCTCAAGGCCATTGGAAGTAACCTCTTCGAAAAAGAACGGTCCAAGGATGAATGTGGCTGTGAATCCACACCAGACTGTAACTTTCGGTGAGTGGAGTGGAATCTCTTGGAAGGTACGGGGGTTTGTCGTGTCCCATATGCGACAGTTATGGGTGTTCACTGTTCCACTGAGGTGGAAATGGGCCTCATCGCTCCACAGAATCTGCCACGGCCACGATGCATCCACTTCAACTCTAGCAAGAAATGTCAATGCAAAGGTCAGTCGCATCTCCCTGTCTGTGGCCAGCAATTGTTGATTAGGGCGGATTTTGTACGGGAAACAATGCACCATTTTTCTGAGTACGTTCCACACTGTGCTATAGGGAACACCCAAGTGTCGTGACACTGCACGTGCACTACTGCAGCCTAAAACATTATCCATTGACTGTTCAACAATACCGGTGGCAACATCTTCAACGACATCTGAACGAACCGGTTTGCGTCCTCGACCAGGCTGAACTCCAAGATGTCCAGTTTCCTCGAATCGAGCGATCATTCTCCTGAGAGCTTGTGGAAGCAATGGTCCCTTACGCAAATCCTTAAGTCGGCGAAACTCTCGAAGTGCTGCTGGAGCATTTCCTTTATTCTCGTAAAACAACTTCACAAGCAAAGCGCGTTCTGGCAGCGTGACAGCCATCACTAATAAGAATGACATTCCCCACCTTTTAACTTCTTTTATACCCAGAACATGGCTTCTAACCATGCTTTATGCAAATTTTTCTGGTTACAGTATGAAATTGCAGTTACAACGGGAGTTCTAGCTTCTTTACTATTTTTATTTTCCATAAGGGGCAGAAAAATTAAAAAGGAAGCATGGAAGCATTCCATTCCGCATAAACATTTTAATTTTTATTATTATTTGTGTCTTTTGATCATAGTTCCAGTTGTGCAGCGCCACCTATCGGTGATTTCAGGAACTAATTTTTTTTTTCGAGAAATCCGTTTCCCCATATTTTGAATAGTATGTGTACAAAATTTTGAGCCTTTACACTGAGTAGTTCGATATCCATGGAGGTCAGAGTAGGGGTGTTTTATTTCTGGCCACCTTGTATATTACTTTAGGGCAGAGGTGTCCAAACTACGGCCCGCCAAGTGATTTTATCCGGCCCGCGGAGGGTTTTAAAACATAATGATGTTTTTTCCCAAACCTTTTCATTTGCATAAAGGTATATAGAAAAAAAACTACGTGGCCAACAAAACGGAGTTGTTGTACTTGACCAAACACAAATGTCTATCGCGCTGTTAAGTTATAAGACTAAATAAAAACATATATTTCGGTAACTCAAACATAAAAGAAATTTTATACGCATGTGAATTTTGACGATAAGCAGAGTCTTATTGTTTTGTTGTTTTGATTGCATTTTGATTGCAACGTTGCTGAAATTTCAAGCCAGCTTAAAATAGAAATTATTGATCTTCAAGCAAACGAACAAATCAAGGACAAATACAAGGAAGGAAACTTAATAGATTTTTATAAGTATTTGGATGCAAAAGAGTTTCCAAATTTGAAGAAATTTGCTCGTTAATTCATTTCAATGTTTGGGACTATTTTCGTGTGCGAACAAACTTTTTCTCGAATGAAGTATCTCAAATCAAAATATAGAGCAAATTTACCTGATGATCATTTGCAGTCATTGCTTATGATTGGTGTAACAAATTTTGATCCCAACTATAAAGACATTCTTCAACAACAACAACAAAAAAAAAGTTTCATCATTCGCATTAGAAGTTGCGTGAAAATATTTCACTTTATATAAAATAATTATATAATTATACTTTGTTTGTTTAGTATTTTGTATTTTCAAGTTAAAATAAAATAATATTAATTAATAGTATTTAATGCTACTTTACTCATAATGATATTTTTCAATTTGTACATACATGTGGCCCGTATAACATGGATCTAATTTCGATCCGGCCCGTGCCGCGAAAAGTTTGGACACCTCTGCTTTAGGGGATAAAAAAGTATACCTAGACGGATTTTTTTTAAATCTTTAATTAAAAACTACGCTAACATTTGGAATTTTTCTGCGATAACTTCCAAAAATATTACAACACAAAACTGTTTTTTTAAATCCTCTTAAAAATTACCCTTTTTAATGAATTTCTGTAAAAAGTATATTATAATCATATTTTTCAACAATTAATTTCTCACAAAATGAAACTAAAATTTAACTTGCAAAAGTACGTTAAGAGTGTACCAGTGATCAGAGCTATATATATATACAATAAACAAACAATGGCAAGGCTTCTATAATAATATGAGTTACATGACTACCGAAGTTTAAATATATTTGGCTGGGAAGCAATAAAATGAGCAAGGCGCATAAGTATTTAATTGAAAATTTAAAACGCATTACACCTGGCGAACCAACTGCTCGCCAAAGGCGGCTAGTTTAAAATAAATCAGCATTAGTGATATATGTATTTATTTAAAACATTTTCCCCTTTATCACCTATATCGGAAATTCTTCATACATTTCCGCTTATATATTCCGATTTTTTTTTAAATTTTCTTTGAAGAATTATAATAAATTGCATTTGTTTATTAATTTTAAGATTTTTTCTTTTTTTTACACTGTGTATTGTATGATTCCATTTACTTATTGTGTTATATGCGTATCATCGGTTATAATAATCATCATTTCATACTTCGTTTGCTTATGAAACTCATGCAAATAAAACTCACAATTGAATTTTTTCCCCCATCAAAGCAAAAAACAATATCAAAACAGAACCTTAATATACTTGACCAAAATATCTTCTTACACTATCTCAAGAAAACATGTTTATTTTTGTAAATTTTGTGTCACTATTGTTGGCACAAAATGATGAATCCTATTTTAAAAATTCTTAACAAAAAATAAATTTAAAAACGCATTAAATCGGATTTAATGATCAGTGTTATTATTTTCAAGCATAAAAAGACCTTTTGATAGTGAAAAAAATTGCGATCTGAGAAATATTATAGGCTATATTCTTTTTCTTTCTACTTTTATGCTATCTTTGAGCGGGTCCCCCCTTCTTTTCAAATTAAAAACAATAATAATAGTTCATCACAAACTCCGGTTGTTTCTTTTAGTTTACCTTCCGCATGATAAACCAACTCACTCAGTTCTAAAAGAAAGATCACCGACTAAGAAAATAAAATATCAGCGGGGCTCCTGAAAACTTTCTCGAATGCTCTCTAATAAAAGTTTAATCCCACAATACACCTTGCATGGCATTGGTGTATAATAGTTACGAAATATTAACCTTTGATGAAAATTTAACCTTTTTACTAAACTTATATTGCCATCCTTGGTGAGATTTTTGGTAGTTAGTACTTGACAGGCGATTAATAATATCCGAAATTAGAATATATTTCGGATACTTTCCGACTGACTGAAACAAAAATTGGACACAAAATCATACTTGGGTAGTTCTATGACAAGCACGTTTTGAGTTATGTTTACATATTTCTGAAAATACAGATCGACAGACAATCACTCCAAAGATGAATTTGGGTTCAAAATTTTTTAGTTTTCTACATTATAGATGGTAAATATATCAACCGAATTTTATCCACCTAGCACTCTTTCTCTCTTACAGTTACCGTGTTAATTTATATTAGAACAGGTGGACAGACAATCAATTTCTGAACAGATATTGCTCAAAATTTTGTAGGAATCTATAAATTTGGTTGTAAAGACAGTGTGGAAAATTTTCTTGGGTCCAGGTGAAAGCCTTTTTTAGTTATCTTTGTCACAGAAAAACGAACATTTTCTAAAAATGTGTTTTTCGGACTTGGGAATTGACAATTGCAATACTTTATACTATGTATACGAGAAAGTAAAAGTTAACTAAAGAAATTAAATTATGTCTACTACCATTTCATTTTTGACTTTTTAAACTTTTTCTTATGAAATAAATCAGTTGGAGTGGTCTTTCCAAAATTTTCTCGCATATTATCTAACGCATTTGTCATACCAGAGAACTCCTTACAAAAGTTACGAAGTATTTACTTTTCTACTGAAAATTTTTTACTGAAACTATCGCGAAATCATTAGAGAGTTATTTGGCGCTTAATGTCTGGAATATGCTTAATAGCATCCAAAAATCGAATCTTTGTTTTAGATCCTAGTAAATTGATTGATTCAAAAGTCATTAAAAAGCTGCACTTGCAATAACAAATTCCTTTACCAAATTTTATATATTTATAACATTATGTTTTGAATTATCGCGTTCACATGTTTCTGAAAGCACAAGTCGGCAGTTTCTGGAAGCACAGAAGACAGGCATCTTATTTGGATTTGATTTGTCACCTTTCAAAAAATAATTTTACCAGATGTTTGCACTGTAGATGTTAAGTACCTGTGCAAAATTTCATCAATATAGCTCTCGTAGTTTTATAATCATCGTGTTAACTTAAAATACTAACAGCCAGACAAACGGACTTGCCTCAGAAAAGATTTTACTCAAAATTTGTTAGAAATCGGCAAATTTGGTGTAAGACCGCAATCCAAATTTCAACTGTCTATCTCAAAGCGGGTTTTGAGTTATCTTTAGCACAGACAGATAGATGGATTTTCCAAAATATGTGTTTCGATCTCAGGGAGGTCTAAAACTTGGAAATTCGAAAAAATTTCGAGTTCGAAATCAATATTTTATATTATGCATCAAGAAAATGATACTTATCCAAACAAATGAAATTATATTTAATACAATGCCTTTTCCGATTTTTTTTTTCTTTATGCAGGAATTTTTTTCCCTTTTTTTTCCCCTTGTTCAGGACATGAAAAAAATTTACGGGCTTTTATATAATGCTTGAGACAAATTAAAAGGCATTATCACACCTAAGTTAACACACATAGGTTACATATATCCTCGAAAAAAAAATGGTTAATTTTTTTTTTCTTTTTTTCTTTTTTTAAGGAGTGGGGTATTGAATGCTAATTTTTTATGTCTGCAAATCTCTGGTTTATTTATTGCAAGTCAAATGCACATAAAAATGAAGGATAATAGAAATATCTGTCTGTTTGAGGATGTCTTTCTGAGAAATTGAGACGATATGAGGAAATAGTGTTTGGTATGTAGTAACATGGCAACCGCACAGAATCATTTTAGATATAAGTAAGGACAAAATTTTGTGTTCAGGATAAATTGCATGATAAAAAATATTTATAAAGTAAATAATTCACGGCGAATATAAGAATGTTCATTTCTTTCAACGGAAACAAAATAATGATGGATAATTCAAATGGAATTTATACAAACTAGAGGGAATGGTCACCTTGAAACTTTCTCGCAGACATCCTAATAAAAATATTATCGACCTCCCCCAGATATAAAAGTTGTGGACCTTGATTAAAGCCACGAAATTAAGGCCATAATAAAACACAATGCGAATGCTCAAATTCAGAATCCTACATATAAGAATTTAGTACTTCGTAGTATAGTAAAGAAAATCTAATTTGCAATTAGGACGTTTTGTTTTGAATAATTGAAAGCCAATTTTGACACATAACTTCAATTTTAATAACAAAATCACATACCAAATTTCATTTATTTTGACTGTTCAATTATTGAGTTATTGCGTTTATATGTATGCGAAAGAGCAAACTGACAGATGATTAGCCTTATGACGAATTCAGTTGAAATTTAAAATAACAAAAACAGCTATATAGTTTAGATGCTAAACTCCAAAAGGCACCAGATTTTACCCATCTAGAATGCCCTAAATTTTGTGCACCAAATTTTTAGCGATTGGCATTTTGAAGTTTTAGCGGCCATTGAATCCAGAAAGCAGAGAAAAACTTCACGAGTTCAAAATTTAAATGAAATCTAAAAATTTTGTAATAGGCCGCACACCAAATTTCATCCACCTGGCACAAAGTGTTAACGAGTTATCGTATTCCGTGATGGATTTCATTCAAAATTTTAAATAAATCTACACTACAGATGCTAAAATAGGCCGTTAAATTTTACTAATTTTTGAAATTATTATGGTTACTTGGATTTGGATAGATAAAAAGTCATTTTCTGGCAGGATTGTGATTAAAATTTAATACGCAAATTTTATACACAAAAAGTATACACAAATTTTATGTTCAGACCAAAATGCCGAATTTAATATGACAAGTTCAAAACACGTTCACTAATAGACAGAACAACAAGCGGAGAAACTAAACTTCAAAAATACGTTTTTCAGGCTCTTCTTCCCGTCTGTAGTGTCTCCAGAAACACGATAGTACTGATGATGGAATAGGGTGACATTATATACTTTTTTTTAACATCGTAGAATGAAGATATCTGTACCAAAATTGATTTCGTAATTTTACCACTAGAATTAAAAACTAAAATTTGATATATAAAAGGACATGTCGGGAGCTGGGTTTGGAAGTTGTCATTTTGTAGTTTTCAAGCATAGAGAAAAAGTCGTAATTAAATATTCATAGAAACAATAAAAATTATTTAAATTTCATAACAATAAAAAATAATGTTATGAAGCATAAAGATATATTTTTTAAATGTTTTAATATTAAACTGGCATCATAAAAAATATTATTTTATTCAATATTAAAATAATGCAAAAAATAATTATTGTGTAGTAATATTTTCACACATTAAAAGCCATCAATCTTTTTCTTAATTTTTAATTAATTAGAATTTCATTAAAAATCACTCTCAGGCGCATATTCTCAATCTCTAAAGTGAAATGCGTAAAATTTGATTTCATCAACTTTAGTGGTCTACTCTAGCGAGTACCAAATATTGTCACACATTCGATTTTACTATCAATAGAAATTAAACAGCTGAAGTAATAATTGTAATGAAAGAATTAAACCCTTTTTTTTTAAATTTCAAATTCTAACTAGAATTATCAAAATTATTAATTTTTATGCAAGTCATTTAACTTCATATTTTAACTAAGTCGGTCATACATTATTTAATAATGAAAATAAATTTCGACAATAATCAATTTATTAATTTTTATTTGTAATAAAAATTAGAGCAGAACTAAAGATATTATTGGCGCTTAAATATGAAAAGCAATATTTTAAATATAAATGAAAAATAAAATTCTCACAAATAAAAGAAAACGCATTAAATTTTTCAAATGTTTATAATTAATGAATTTAACACAAATAATACTATATTAAGTGAAGATCTATAAATCCTGCTAAAATTAAATCTAAACTGACGGATAAAAAAACTAATGGAGTTGCACCAATGTGTTAATAAATTAAGACTTAATAAAAATATTAAAATCATTATAGAAATTATGGCTCTGTATTAAACATATAATTTTAATTTGTAAAATAACTATAAAATACAGTCTTAATTCTAACACAATCTGAGTTAACAATACATTTCTAATTTAATTGATGACAACAAATTTATTCAATTTTGACCATGCTTATTAGTTCATTATTTCCTTTATTATCTACAATTATCAAAATTTAAATAAAAAATAATTTCAAACTAAAAATTTATTTTTTAAAAAATTTAGTGATTTGAATTATTTTTATTAATTATTAGCTTTAATTTTAATAAATAATTAATAAAGTTGCCGACATTTACTTCTATATTGGGTTGGACTACTACTCAGGGAAAAAGCCGGGAAATGGTTAAGTAAAAGAATAAAAACCACTCAAAACAAATGTCTTACCTGTACGGTAGAAAATCTCGATGTCACCGGCCTCGGAAGACTCAGCCGTAAAAAATCGCATGCAATACTTGCACAAAAGAAAAGGAAGCACTTACAAAATGATATGTCGTTTGGTATATGGGCGAAACGGGTGAACACATTTCCAACCGTTCGAAATCAAACCGAATTGCGGTCCATATGACTCGCAATGTAAGTATGCACTACAATGAAGGGTGTAACAGATTACGTAGTTTTTACGTTTTCGTCTGCATCTTACCGCAGGCAAGCGCCAAGTGAGCAGACGATCTTTTTCATTTATTCCGGTAGGATATTGAGGGGAGGGGAGGGAGGAGAAATCACGTGGTGGGAAAACTTTTGGCGGCAGATTTCCAGTCGTGAAGTGCGCATTCTTCCATATGCTGTCTGAGCGCAATGAACACAGGTACTAGTGGTTAGCAACTATGGCATATATAGGCATTTTATGTTCATTTCAAGTGCCTATCATAAGTCCTATCTTTCATTATAATGCCATATCCAAATTAATACCTTTAAAGCAGAGGTGTCCAAATTTTTCGCGGCACGGGCCGGATCGAAATTAGATCCATGTTATACTGGCCACATGTATATACAAATTGAAAAATATCATTATGAGTAAAGTAGCATTAAATACTATTAATTAATACTATTTTATTGTAACTTGAAAATACAAAATACTAAACAAAGTATAATTATATAATTATTTTATATAAATTGAAATATTTTCATGCAACTTCTAATGCGAATGATGAAACTGTTTTCTTTTGTTGAAAAATGTCTTTATAGTTGGGATCAAAATTTGTTACACCAATCATAAGCAATGACTGCAAATGATCATCAGATAAATTTGCTCTATATTTTGATTTGAGATACTTCATTCGAGAAAAAGTTTATTCGCACTCGTAAGTATTCCCAAACATTGAAATGAATTTACGAGCAAATTTCTTCAAATTTGCCAACTCTCTCGCACCGGGCAGCACATATTGGGGGCGGAATTTTCTATACTTCTCGCGCTGCACAGACCGGCGACGAGCGCCTAGCTATACGCAGCAGCAACGGGAACGCCCTGGGCGGCAAAAGTTCTAGGTTCCGCTACTGTGCGCGTGCAATAATTCCATGTAAACGTTATCGAAATCAAAACGATATTTGTTTATTTATACTTAAGTACTTCTTTAAGCGAACTACTCAAAATTGCTGATGCTTTAATTACAACAAAACAATAAGACTGCGTATAGTCAAAATTCACATGCGTATAAAATTTCTTTTATGTTTGAGTTACCGAAATATATTTTTTTATTTAGTATTATAACTTAACAGAGCTATAGACATTTGTGTTTGGTCAAGTACAACAACTCCGTTTTGTTAAACACGTAGTTTTTCGATATACCTTTATGAAAATGAAAAGTTTTGGGCGAAAACATCATTATGTTTTAAAACCCTCCGCGGGCCGGATAAAATCACTTGGCGGGCCGGGTTTGGCCCGTGGGCCGTAGTTTGGACACCTCTGCTTTAAAGGATATTAAAGAAATAAAAATGTCGTCCCTCCTTTTTTCCAACTTCCATAACCAAATAATTTTTAATTTATTTTAATTTTAAGCTCTATAGAAATAGTTTTAAGTAGCAAAATTCGACTTTAAATTATTAGATAATTAGAGTAAAAAAATAAAAAGTTTCGCTTCGGAATTATTTTAAGGGTTAGTTTTAATGTCTCATCTAAAAAATAAAAAATAAAAATCCTCATCAAAAATAGAAATAACTTTAAACAAAATTGTACTAAAAATGACAAAAACTGCTTTAACACGACCCAAATGCTACTTAATTATAAGATAGGAAATATTTAAATTATAAAGCTACATATCCTTTCAGAAATATAAAACAACAACAATAAAGCTTGCAAAAGACCCCTTCTTAGGAATACTGAAAATAACAGAGCTATAAAACTTGATTTTATTTTAATAAACTCAGGAATACGACCCATAAAATTTTAATGGAATCCCAAAATTAAATTACTTTGAAAATACCACAAAATATCTAGGTCACTTGAATTCCTCAAAATTGGGAGACCACAAGGCAGTTGATTATTTTGCCTATTTATTAATTCATTTTTAATACTAAACAAACAACAATTTAGTGCATTTTTGATTTTTAATTTAGTTTATCAAATCAATTATTTTCAATAATTTTTCAGTGCTTCTTTAATTTTAACACCTTTGACTTTATAAAAATGGAATCCTTAAAATTTATTTATTAAAAAAATCCAAGACCACACGCCATCGACATTTGCACAAACTACCATTGAAATTTGAATTTGGTGTTTATAAATAATTTGATAACTTAATTAACTCAATGAAATTGTCTGGGACCTGACTAATTATAATGGATTAAGTGTTATTATTATCTTAATATTTTATTTATAAAATTTGCATTTTTGGCAAATTTATTTCGCTAAAAACTTGGAAAAGGAAATTTTCGGTCGACCTTTCTACGGTCTATGCTCAGTTCAGCAACTCTAGGATTCTGCCTAGTCGAAAATCCATCACTGTCTGAACATAAGAAAGTGCATGCTTTCTAATATTAAGAGGCGTCAGGGAAAAAACACATTTCTTAATGTTTTTCTTACAACGATAGAAAACGATTGGTGAAATATCATACAAATATTATACAAAAATATCGGCTTTGGGTATTAATTTATGATTAAATTTCCTTATAAAAATTATCCAAAAATTTAATTAACAATTGAAATAAAGTAAAATACTGTAGCTGAATCACTAACAATCTAATGTTGGTTATGAGAAAGATTTAATACTCAGTGTGAAACATTCTTATGAATAAAGATTTCTTCAATTATTGCTTCAGCATCATTAGAATAATAGATTCATTATGTTAAAAATGTCAAAAAATCAGCTCATAGAAAATGGTTCATTTTCATTCCATAAAGTGCTTTTGTTTCCTTGTAAATCAATATGCTATGCTCTGCGACAATAATTGCGTATTTGTCTTTTGAAATATGATGTGTTTTCACACATTAAATATTTTTTTTCTACATCAGGGATTGAAATCCTTTATGCAATAGTGCACTTATCGCAAGTTTTTTCAATTTCGAGTTAATTACTGCAAAGAGTACTTAAAGGGATGTAGTTTATTATGTAAAGTTTGCAATATGCTTCACTTTTTGGAGAGGTGAATTAATTACCACTTGCAGTATCTACAGGACATAATTTGCTAATAAGAATCAATTCTGTCTATAATATAAGTCTCTGTATTCAAAAAAATGAAAGAAACCTTTCATTTGAAACATCATAGCATTATAATAATTCAGGCTTGAATCGCGCATCTTTATTTATTTATTTTAAATTACATAACACTAGTAATGTTTAAAAAATGTACTTCATTCTTATAAAAATTCAATAACTAAAGCAATTAAATTTATTGTTATAAAAAGTTTTTAAAAATATTTTTTAATAAACTTATTTTTGTCTTAAAATTTCCGAGGTGTAAAAATAATTTTTGAGCAAAAATACGTTCCGAAATCATCGAATACAAATTTTTAAATGTCGATTAATTTTGATTAAAAATCTAATTAAAATTGGAACTATACTTTCATAGTGAATATTTACTATTTCAGATCTAATATTCTTACCAAATTTAATAGCTTTAGACTAGCGGTCTGCTTTGTAGGGAATCATACAATTTATCGATATTATGCAACCTATAAAATTAGCATTAAACCATTAAAGAGTTTCAAATAATGAAAGCAAGTACGCATTGAATCTTTATACCCTTAACTTTAGTTTTCATGTTTTTAATAGTGGTACCAGATAGTTATAACCCATAAATCTTTAATCCAAATAATCTTATAGAGGAATACTTTTTTAAAAATGCAACATTTTAATTTTAATAGCTCTCAGTGATCAAAATATTTCAAAGAATTTAATGTTTTGCTAGATTGATAAGTATACTGGATAAAATACAAAATGACTATATTACAATATATATAATTTCAATAGATCCCTAATAATCTAAGGGACATTAAAATACATACAAATAGAATTGACATTAACTACTTTGGATACCACCCCAAGAATGAAATTTTGTTAGTGACTCGTATTTCAAGGATCATAAATTCGTTGTAGAAGGAAGCAATGATTATGAAAAGAAATGATAACCTAGCTTTTAAGCAAAATTCATAGAATGGTCTTTTACTCAGAGTTTACAATATTTGTTCAAGATATTTTTCTTCTATGTGGAAATGGAAGTGTATTTGACATTTATGTACAATCAATCAAATTAAATTCAAATTATTGTAAAGAAACAATTGCATGTCGTGACTTTTGGAAAAAGATGAAAATTCATCAGGCATTTATTTAAGTTTTGTTTAACAAAGTATTTTGAAACCTCATTTCGACATCAGGTTTTTAATAAGTTTTACGGAATTTAGTTTTACAAGCTGGATATTTCTTAGAATTTCATACATAACTATGAAAATCGGATTCAATTACCGAATGATTATGCAGGATTTCTACTTTTATCATTTGTATTCATGATTAAAATACACTGATGGAAAAAAAATCCCAACACTAAGAAGGAGCTGTGCTAGATAAACGAAATTTGGTAGGCGTGTTTATACGTTTGAAAGATGACGCCGATTCAAATTTCGAGATAAGTGTGGCGCTAGTAGCGACACTATGAACATGCAAATGAGGTTTGCTTTAAATAAGCGCTGTAAGGTTCGTGATCGTTATTTACAGTTGAGATTTGACGTAGTGGGTTAATGCTAGTCAAGGATGCCTCTGAGAAGACGAAGAAGCCAGCATTGACCGTCCCTGCATTGACCGCCCAAGTGCAACAGGCATGGAACTCCATCCCACAAACTGATATCCGACACCTGTAAGACACAATGCATGCACGTTTGCATGCTTGCATTCAAAACTTTGGCGGTTACACCGGTTACTAATGTACCAACATTTCACATTTGAAATGGCTCTTCTCGCCAATGGCTCTACCTGTGATCTTGAAACTTTAATCAATTAAATATGTTACCTAGACAAAATGTATTCCTAAAATTTCATTACTGTACAATAATTTCTTCTTGGTGTTGGGATTTTTTTTTTCATCAGTGTATTTTCATTTTTACTTCCTCAAGTACGAAGTGAAAGTCTTCAAAAAAAGAAAGAAAAAAAGAAAAAGAAACCCGAAAATATGACGAATCTTCACTTTTAGACATTTCTGTGTCTGAAAAACATATTTTGAAAAGTATGTCTGTTTGTGTGTCCGTAAATGTAATAACGTAAAAACGCTTTGATATAGACGGATGAAATTTAGTATAAGGAGAACACAAACTATGTAGATTTCTCCTAAAATATCGAAGGAAATCAATTCTAAGGAGATATGTTTGTTCGACTATCCAAATCAAACTTAATATGATGACTACAAAGCGTAAAGAACTGCAGAAATAATATTTGATAAATCTGACGTGTAGATTCTTAAATTTGACTTCTGCTTAATATCTGTGTAACTTACATGAGGAAAAGGAGGAATTACAGTAATTCGAATGTTAAAATATAGATTACGCAAACAATTATTATGCCTTCAATAGCATTGTGATGTCCTGATTCTATTAGATTGGTTCAGATGCAGGAATAACGTAACATGTGTTAGATTTAATATAACACTGTTTTTTGTTTCGAAATTTGATGTTTACATATATTTTCTTGAGTTAATCATAAGCGTTAACTAATGCACAAGAGTAAGCACAATAAATATTACCTCTGAACCAATTGGTATAAGAAGATATATAAATATGATATGGAATTAAAGTAGTCACAACGTAGAAAGTCATAGTCATAACGTCAAAAACATGCACTCAGTTTTTTAAAAAAATGTACAGGCGTATAAAATAAGTGTTTTGCTTAGCTTAAACTTTATTTAATGTCATCTTTGTAAGAACAAATATTTACCAAGCATCTTTAATACCACTTGAAATTAGTAAAATAGTAAATCATAATATCTCAATGAATTATTTCCTTTTGTGATGTCTTTACTGCTTCCGTAATGTATACATCTTTCGTTTCATTTTCGATCAACCATGGACACCAGTCTAGGATCATTGCAGCACGTTCAATTTAATACAACACAACATGTTTTTTTTATGTTAATAGTAAAAAATTTTTGTAAATATGAACCTAAAAATATAAAGAATGCTGGAAACAAACAAAAAAGAAGCAATCCTAAAAATAGTAATTGAATTTCTTTAATACTGATCTTTCTCTTTTCTTTTGAAAGATTATGCAAATTTATTAAGCAATTAAAGTCATAATAAAATGAAAAATGTTGGTGATACAAATACGAATTGTTACTCAATGTGATGTTCAAAGTTAACTTTCTTTTTAAATTACCCGCCAGAATTCTTAACGTTTAAGCTATCAGCGTGCATTTCAATTAATTATCAAACGGCTTCTTATTATTTTGATTAAACACATTGATTTTCACTGAAATAATTAAACAGTCAATAAAATATTAATGTGCACAGTTAAAAAGTAATGAATAAAAAAAGCAAATAACTAAATGCAAAAGGATCGCCAAAATTTGAAATGTACATTTTAATATGTATTGTGAACAGTTATTACCTGTAATGGGTATCTGTATTATTACTTGTAATGATTCAAAGATTAATTTATTATAACTATGCTCCTTTTCAGTTTCCCATTATTTAAAATATCATATTAATTTCCTGGCTGCAGAAAAAATTTTGACTTTTAATTTGAGTTTGTACTTTTTTTATATTTTATTTTAATTAAAATCTCATACATATTGCAAAACTACCTATTAAACAATTAAAGAAAAGGAGATGTTGCTGTTGTTGTTGTCGTGTCCGTGTTTTTCGCGGAAAGGGGATGCAGTAGCTTCTGAGGGTAAAGACCCCTGAGCACCTAGAGGGCAGAAGTCTGACTTCTAGCTCACACACACGACACAACCCTTTTTAGGGGGTGGTCGAATTCATTCATACACTCATTCATCCTTCAGCAAGTAGGAATTTAGATCCAAATCAGAGACCGACTCATCCTTGATTCAGTACCCCCAGAGGTACCTATTAAACAATTAAAGAAAAGGAGATGATTATTAGAAATATAATTTTCACTACACAATGAAGCACGATGTTTAAACTATTTCTCAACATTGTTGCCTTCACTTTTGAAGCTTTCACAGTAATGGAATAAGAGTTTTTGCATATTCTCATCACAAAAAGATGCCGCCTTCAGCGATGAAGAAGTAAACAGAAAATTTGAGTAAAATGCGCTGATACTGTAATGGCGAATTTTCGGTTCTGTTTAATTATCTTCTATAAATCACCAACAATTGATCGATCATCATAATCAATCTTCAAAAAATTATCATTAATCAAAGACAGACACCCGATTCGCTCCACATCGAGAACATTTGCAAATCCTTCAATGAAATTTCACCACTTATCATCTTACCATTGAATCAAATATCACAATTTACTTAAAAACTTCACAAATTTATGAGTGAGTATCGATTGATTTATTGTTCCAATCATTGAAAAATGTGGATGATTGAACGTAACTCATATGCGGAGGGATATTAATTTAAAAAAAAAACATTTTAAATTATTTATATATAATCGATGGAATATTCGATGCGATCTAAAAACTATATTGTTTGGCAGTGAGTCAGAAAAGTGGACGCGCATGCACGAAATCATGAGCTCAGCTCTTCCTCGAGTTTTTGTATTCCTCTTGTATTTATGATGACCCTTTTGTTTTTCTTCTTAATTTGATGGAAAAAATTAAAAAAGTCTTACTGAAATATTCAAGCATAAAAATGAATAATTGGAAATGTTTAAAAAAATTAATGATGCAATCCGGTAGCTGTAGCTTTTAATTAAATTTATTCTATTTTGCAGACCAAGATTTACACTAGATAGTATATGGCTTCTCCACGATGCCGTGCAATATTTTGAATACTGAATAAAATTGTGAAGATATCGTAACCATGTTTATTA
This sequence comes from Argiope trifasciata, assembly GCA_026543055.1. Classification (NCBI taxonomy): domain Eukaryota; kingdom Metazoa; phylum Arthropoda; class Arachnida; order Araneae; family Araneidae; genus Argiope; species Argiope trifasciata. Next base: position 908,052 of record JAPMOQ010042736.1, read on the forward strand.
AGCATTTTGTGATAACAGAAAAAATATCACGGTTCCAAAAAAAAAGTTTCAATTAGAAACAGCTATAATATATACATAAGTGATGATATTTTTGTCAAGCAAGAAATAACATTAAATTAAGGGAAAAGAAGCACTTGGTTAGTTGGTTGGTTGGTTGAGAACGGGATTTTTGTCAGCAGAGGCCATTATGCCCTAATTCCAAAAGAGGTCATTCAATAAATATTGAAAAGTTTCAGAGACTGGAGAACAATCCGGAACTAGAAATAATTTCCATATTAAAAATAACCTTTTGAATGGACGTTTTGAAAGAAGAACAAGAATGGAGATCAATTTTACGTTTTGCAAAATGATTTGTCCTATGATTTGCTTATTTGGAGGGGAAAAAGAAACGATGATATGTTCAATGTTATTTTCGAGATTAAAAATTGGCATAACGGTTGATTGTGAAGTCCGAATCTATTCAACAGAGCTGCAGTTATAATCATGCCGGGTAAAAGCCGTGCAGTGATATCTTCTCTTCCATTTTTGAGCCATGGATGAAATCAAAACACTGTGGGAGTATCGCCAATAGATTCTTGATCTATGATATTTTGAAAGATGTGATTCGTTTTTTTTAAAGTGAGATTTCCTAATAATGAGAAATTAAATCTTTCATTCAGTAGAGGATTACCATTTTTGCGAGAAAATCCGCCTTTTCATTCCAATAAATCTCTGAATGTCCAGGAGACAATACTAAACTTATTTTCTGATTTAATTTTACCCGAATGAATGAATTTTGCCAGTTAATCTATGAATGACTTTAGGAGATTTAATTGTGAGGCAATTTAAAGCTTGAAGGGCTGAATAGCTATCTGTCAACAAAAGTAGATTTTTTCCTGTAACTGAAAGCTCATCGAGAGCTTGGCGAATTTCCAAGGCTTCGCTGTAAATATGGAATTGATGGAGTGAATTCTAAAGATGAAGGATTGTTTAAACCAGATTCCAGCGATAGAAGTAAAAGATTGAGATTTGAATTGTGTGTATTGTCCTCTTCTATTGTGTATTGGGTGATATTGGCGCAAGAGCGATATCCTTGCTAAACGGTTAAGATTTGAAAGTATTCGTAGCGATAATAAAATAATAGTGAAATTGTGTGCATATAGTTTCTTCAAAGAGATTCTTCATCATATAACTAGGCAGAGTTTTATTTTGAAAACTAAAATCTGAAACATGAGTTTCGCAAAAAATTTTATGGCAGATAATGAGGTCTGATATAGAAATAATATGGTTCGTAACTGCATTTAGGTTTGCAAAAAAATTTAAATCATAATTTCGTCTTTTTCGATTAATTTGATTCCAGGATTTAAATTATGTTGGCAAATGGGTGAATGAGTGTCGTTGGCAAGTTGCCTGAGAAAAAATCGCACAGCCAATCTTTTAATTTTTTCAGATAGCATATCCTGACTCGCTATTTTCATTAGGACAATATTTGGTGTCCATTTAGGCAGTCCAAGTGCTATTTTATGAGCAATAGTTTGTATTGAATTACAAGCTTTATATTGCGTCTCGGAGAATTTATTTGTAATAGAGCTGCTGTAATAAAATAGACTAATGCTATTATTGGTAAATTTGATGATATCCGTTGCTCTGGGGCCATAGGTTTTATACGCTATAGATTTTCAAGTATTAATTTTCCTATGTGCTTTAGCTCTTAAGTTTTTTTTTTTTAATATTATCCCATTTTGGTTCATTTTGGAATAATTGATTCCTAAATATTCAATACAATGTTTCCAAGGGAGAAGGAAACCAGGATAAGTAATTCGAGAGGTCGATTGCAATTTCTTTTTTAATAGGTCAGCAATTGAGCTTTTCTCGGGGTTGACTTTAAGTTTCCAACTTGCCTCATTTGTAGACGTTTTCCGTAGTATTTTTCAACTTCTTTGAAATGTAATCCAATGATGCATGAGCACAGAAGATAAATATATCATCATCGAAAATTGAGCATTCCACACCAACATCGAGGGTTTCAAAGAAATTCGCAAGAAAAATAACAAAGAGAATAGGAGATACAACACTACATTCAGGCAAACCTTTGAGTAAGATTTTTTTTTTCTAGAAAAAGTGTATCTCCAACAAACTTGAAAAATTCGGTTTTTGAGAAAATTGTGCATGACCTTTGCAATATTGCCTTTGATACCAAGCTGGAGGCACTTCAGCATAAAACCATCAATGTAAACAGAATCATATGCATTTTTCACATCTTAACTAATCCCGATAAAATATTTCTTTAAATTATGGGCTTCTGTAATGGCTATGTGAATTCTCTAAACTGCATTCTGATTGTCCCTGAGGGAAAGGAAATCATTCATAAAGAAATTTTTTTCTCAATTAATAAATTATAGGCAATACGCTGAATCAAAATTATATCTAAAGTTTTTGAGAAAAAAGAGGGGAGAGCTATTAGTCTATATGAAGATATTTTTGTTTTGTCTTTATTAGGTTTCTTGAAACTGGGACACTGATTGAATGTTTCCATTCCTTCGGAATATAAAATGTAATAACCTCTTGAAAGATGGCTGTGATATTTGTTAGATCTGTTTAAGATTTTTAAACCAATTTGAGGTTATGCCATCAGCACCAGGTGTGAAATTCCGTGCTTTTTCAATAGCGTATCTGACTTCCTGTTGGTGAATAGGGGTATTAAGGCAAGAAGTGTAGTCTTCACTATAATCAAGTGGAATTGGTTCATGCTCGAAACTACTGTCAGCAAAAAAATATGCAAAAAGATTGCTTTACTGAGATGGATTTGCGATGAATTCATTGTTATGCTGAATGAGAGTTGAGCTATTCAAGTTTTGTTTTGAATAAATGTAAAACGTGTTGATTGAATAAAACATTGTAGGATTTGTAGAAATATTGTAAATTTTTAACATAAAAACGAAGTGTTGCTGCATATTTTTTGTGCTTTATACAGTCTGATTCTGATATGAAACGAAAGGCTCTTTTTCGAAACAAAATTTTAAATTTCTAAAATCTGTGACAAGATAGATTCCACCAGGGAAGGTAATTATTATTCGGCAAAGGTGTTATTTTTGTTTTTTCTTAAAACTATCGAAATCCTGCGTGTCATTGCATTTATAACAGATTTTGTAGCCAATACTTTTGTCGATTGCTCCATAGTTCGATTCCAAACTATTGACTTTATATACCTTTCAATAAGCTCTAAATTTAACCATGTAATTATGACAGTGCAATGGTCACTTTTAAATGATGAATCTGAAACGTAACAATGAACGCTATGAGAAATAGATGCAGAACAAATTGTGAGATCGAGCAGCGATGCTATTAGAGTACAAGTGGCATATGTAGGGTTCGAAATGTTAAGCAGTACAAATATAGAATTTTGAAACCATTGTACGAAGTCATTACTTAGAGGAGATGCTTTATTTGAACCCCAGAGAGGGTGATGGAGATTAAAGACACAGAATATGAAAACAGGTATGGAAAAGGAATAATTTTTTTACATTGTCTATATTCAGTCCCTGAGAGGGGGGGGGGCATATAAGGTAATGATAATAAAGTTTGCGCACTTGTTTGCATTTTTTGTAGAATAAATAAGATAGAAGTTATAGTTTTTAACGTTTTTCAAGATTTGAAAGTAACAATTTCTGAGAATGAAATATTTGTTAAAACTCTAAACGTACAATTATTGAATAAATGACGGAAAAAAAATTGCTTCAAATATACTTGTAATATAATATCCATCAGCAAAATATATAATGAAAGAAATAAAATTAAAACAAGCCTTGTTTTTTAATTTTCACTAAGGGATTTTCAAACTGAAACAGTAATTACAGAGTGTAGAAGTAAATAAATTAGAAATTTTTAATTAATCGGTATTGCAACCATAAAACAATTATTTCAAGCAGATGCTACAGCTCTACAACAATAATTCAGTTGGCATTTTTCGAAAAAGAACTTTCTAGTATCAAATTATCATAAACTTCAATGGTGTATTATTTTAATAGTTTTATACTTGTTTCATTTATTGCATAAAATAACTTTTTTAATTTCTTTCAAGGCATTATTGAGATATTGAAAATGTAAAAGTTGGTTCATCTGTCGTCTTTCTATTAAGAAACTACTGTCCTGTTATTCTGTGCTCATAACTGTAAACTTTTCATTCTCATTTCTACAGATATTAAAAATAATATTTTATACTTTGCTTTTAGATTAAACATTAAACATAATTTGAAATTCTCTAAGGCAATGAAACGTGTTGTGGAAAAATTATGCAAATATTAGTATAACAGAAATAATAACATTTCTTGAAACTGCAGAAAAAGATTTTTTTTTTTAATTTACGGAATATTTTGGAAGTTATCGTGGAACAATACTAAAATCTTACTTAATTTTTAATTATTAAAAGAAAGCTTAAAAAATACTGAAGTACTCATTATTATTCACTAAATTATATTTTTTTCAAATTTAGTAACTCTGTGTCAAATGGTTTAGCTGGAAGAGAGCCAGCATACATACAGATTCAGAAATATACATTTTCTTTTATTGTTTTTTAATAGGGATATAATTTTTTTCTACTATACTGCATAGATGAAACTTGTGTAGAATAAATGAAACAATCTAAAAAAAATTGAACTTGATATTTTGTCTAATTCGCTTTTCAGAGAAACCATCTTATTCTACGAAGCAATTCCTTATTTTGTCAGTTTCAAAATCAGGACTTGCATGCTGCACAAAATAGAACGCATTTTTTCGTTTTCCACCACCATTCGAAATTTGTTGATAAGATATTTGCTTTCAGGTGCAATACAAATTACAGTCCGCTATTTAAGAAGATTCCTTTAAAGATAAAATTTAAAAAATTAAAAGGGAGAAAACTTCTTGAATTTGAAATAGATGTCACTGTACTCCTAAAACATTTTGTAACACTATTCAATAAAATATTATCCCTATACTCTCTCATAAAAATGGGATAATAGATAAAGCTATTAATACCTTGAATGACCGTGACGAACTAAATGGAGTAAATCTAGAATTTTTTATAAATCTATTATGCGAATACATGTTTTGAATACCTTTTCACCGATTTATTGAAATAAAAATTTGGCACTGAATTACCGAATTTCACCGATTTAAATCATTGCATTTAAGTGCTATTTTATATAAAGCCAAGCAAGAGGAGAAACTAATAAAAGGTGAAGAGAGGCAGATATATTTTCTTTACGTGGATCTTGTTCGCAATTTGATAGAAGTACCAATTTTGTAGAAAGTTAATGCATCAAATTTAATCTATCTAGATCAAAGCATTTTTGAGTTATCGTATTCACCGACAGACAGAATGCCAAAAATGTATAATCAGGAGATCTAAAACAGGGAGATTAGTCAACATATCGAATTCAAAACATTTGATAATACAATACTTTCTGTATACTTCTCATATGAGATAATAAAAATATATCCGATTAAAAATTTCACTGCGAATTGCTCTTTATTATCAATTCTGTCATGTTAAAATCACTTATTGAAGCAGCGATAAAATCTAATTGATTTTATAAGTAAAAAAATATAAGAATTTTAATAATTGTTGTTCTTTAATGGAATGCATCGAAATTAGAGTATTGGCTTTTGAAGATTCTTTCTTGCTGTTAGATTATTCTCCCTTATCCTTATATTTTAAAAGCGAGTTAAAATTTATTATGTCTTGTGATCTAAATTAAGGGATGCCTTCAAAACTTTAAACTATACGTTTCAACCAAATTAAAAAAAATTTTGACAAGTAAACTTTGTCTAAAAGAATTCATTTTTAATAGAATTTCGCATTTCATTTTTTTGTGTTAAAGAAAAACTAATGTCAATTCTGGCAAATCCACCCTATACATGAAATAATATTTGTTATGATGCTATGCTCTCCGAAACTCCGATTCGCTTTCTTTACATTAATGATTTCGGAATCAAAATTAGCGGCTTAAGTTTAAAATGCTGTTATTAATCTCATGAAAAAATGGCTGTGCATTTCCGTTTACTGGTAGTTAAAAAAAAATTTATAGATTATTCTTGTACTCTATGGAATTCACGATTTAAATCTTCAATTGTGTCTCAAAATTCTACTCAAACTGCAGAAAATCCCGGAAGTACGCCGCAGAGAGATCCTCTAGATCTTTCATTTGAAAACACAAAAAATGCTTTTAAGAGTAAAACGACTTGGGAATTATTTAGAGCCTATTTGGTTCTGAAATTATCGACTTACTCTTATTTAGTAGAAAATCATGAAAAAGTACGTTTATATGTTGTTTTTTTCGTGACGAAAATATTTTGCTTTATTTTGTTGTGCGATTTCGTATACCCTCCAACAATTACGAACTTTCTGTAATTGCTACTGAGATCCCGTAAGATAAGGAATAAATTAATTTCTTAAAACAAGGTTATAATAAGAAATTTTGTAGATAAGATGCAAATCTATAGAAATTTGCAGTAAACGCATATTTATGTGCGGAAAACTATAAGAAACGCTAAAAATATCCATTTCCCGAATCTTTACTCACAGAATCAAAATACCTTTAGTATGGTTAGTGTGTGTGTGTTTGGAGACGGGGGAGGGGGAGTTTCAGCGTAGATTCAAAAACTCTAAAATTGCTTCTTGTAACAAAAATGAGTATGGAAATTTGTTATGACGTTAAACTGAGCAATGATGATTTTGTAAAATCAAAAGTGTTTGCTATTTAAGGAAACAAAATTGCAAATGTTTAACAAATAGTTTTATTTTATTTGATCAACAAAATCATATGTGATATAAAAAAATATTTCTCTTTTATAATTAGTCAATAATGAATTCTTAAATAATTTAGAATAATGTTTCCAAATATTGTTTTCACTAGTTAAAATTCTTTGTAATATCTATTCTATAATTGATATTTAATTATATATAATATCTTGGTAAGAAATGCTACTATTCATTGTCTAACCAATATTGGAGGATATGATAGTGCTATATCTGTTTTTACTCATTATTATATTAATGGATTTACATTTTTAATTGATTGGCTATACTTCAGTCTTTTTTAATTATTCAAGTAAATAATGTCTATAAATTATTTTAATAAGAAAATATTTGTATGTTATGCATGCATTATTCATTTCTTCAATGGCTTTTATAATGTCTGGCTGCTAGAAAAAAAAGGAAAGGAAAAATATTATAAACCTAAACAAAAAATATGTTACAGTATTTCAGTGGACAATGAAAGTTTTTTTATGCATAATTTAATAGTTAATAATCATAGAAAATATTTTATGAAATCGTACAGCAGTTTCGCGGTGTTATTTTTAATACCAATTTTTAATAATAAAAAATGCAATTTTTATTAAAATTTAGCATAAGATTCCAAAATTTGTTTTCATATCATGGCTATTCTGAATTTCTAAATAAAATCTTTTTAATCATTTGGACATTTGATTTCCTCTTGATTTCCTCATATACATTCAATTCAAAGTTTTCTCATTATAAAAGCTATTTGTTATAAATATATCTAATGAATGAACAAATATCTTGTTAGCATGTATTTTTAATTGTTAATGCATATTTTTTGTTTCTTTTTCAGTTAATCACTGCTCATACTTATATGTAATATTACCTCATGCGATTCTAATATTGTGTTTAGTTTAAATTTATTTCTTTTATTTGTGATTTGTTTCTTTGATTTTATCTAACCTTAGATGTCTAGTTTTCTTGAGAGGGACTTCCTATTTTCTTGAAAAGGAAAGGTATTAAATTTCAGTGCAACAAAAAGCTTCTCCTTTTTTTCAGCACAACACTTGTTTTTATGGTGTTTTCTAATTGGTTACTTTCTTTTTCATGTATATTTTTTATTTTGTGATTGAGTTAAAATGAGTGTAAATTTTTATTCCCAGCTTATGGCACAAGGTAAGAAAATACTTGGACCTGTCTTGTTTAATTTCATAATGCGTCACACTTTTTATGGTCATTTTGTGGCTGGAGAAGATGCTAAGTCCATCCGACCAACACTGGAGAGATTGCATTCCTTCGGGGTGAAATGCATACTGGATTATAGTGCAGAAGAAGATATGAGTGAAGATCAAGTGAAGGAAGCCATGAAAAAGTAACATTTTGCTTTGACATAGATCTTTATATGACTTTTAAACAATCTGATATGCATATCTATACATTTTCTAATATGTGAGCAAGCAAGGAATTTTCTTTCAATGGCATTTTTCTTTTTCTTTGTTATTATGAAAAATTAACTTTTTACCATTTTTTTTCTTTAAAATTATGTCTATAAAACATCCAAGAAGATTTTACTGGAAAATAGATAAAGAATATTATAAGAAAAAAAGCTTATAAAGATTTTTTTTTTTAATTTTAATTTTGCTAAGTAAACATTTATATTAGCTGCATGTTTTTCATGTGATACTGTTTTTTAGGGGGAAAGTTAAAGTTGCAGACATTCAGTAACTAAATGCTTGCACAACTCAGAAGCATAAATGTTTTGTTATGATAGAATTTCAGAAGTTAGAAAATAATTACATTAAGTTTATAGCATATACATATGTACTCTGAATGATCAAATTATAATGACCACTTAATATTTGGCTTACTACTTGACTTTGTGGATTAGCCATAACTTTACCTTTTGTTGTAAAGGAATCAAATAAGTATAAAAATAGAATGCAGGACAAGTGAAGCATCAGCTGTATTGTATTGAGATGAAATGAGCAAAGATATGTGGTTTCACAGGGTTTGAATAGTGAAAAATTGTTGGCACCTAAAGCATCTTAACCAATGTCAACAAAATGGCTGTTTATGAAATGTTTGAGAACAGCACTTATTATTTTTTTAAGTGAATGGACTACCAAACAGAAAACTGAGTCTCAACATTTGGCATACTTATTACAGGCTATTGAATACTTAATTATTGATTAATATTTATACTTTCAAAGTTTTTAAGTCGAACAGAGCTATAGTGCATCAATTTGAAGGGAAACTTAATAAAGGAGTGACTGAGTAGGTCTCTGAATAAACTGTTTGTTTCACATTATACTGCATAGGTTATGGAAGATATCATCTTGTATCAAAAGCCTCTACTGTTCGCCTTGAACAAGAACAAATGCCTCCAATCTGTAAAACAGCACAAGGTTTGGAAAAGGATTATGTAATCCAGTGAATTGTATTTTCATCTATACCATAGCTTACTGTGGTCAAATAGGGAAAAAACAATATGAAAGCATGGACCCTAGCTGCATTACCTCATGTCAAGATGGTATATGCAATATTATGGTTTAGGAATGCTTTCTTGTCATTGTATGGATCCTTTGATTACTGTGAAACAACATCTGAATGCTCAATATTTAAGTGTTATCACAGATGAAGTACATTCTGTTATGTTAATAATGTGCCTTGCTTAGTTGAATCTTCTATCAGGATAATGCTTCCTGTTATAAAGCTGGTAATTTGCCTGATACTTGTGATTGGAGACCAGCTGTCACAAACAAGAATTTGGCTAGTATAGGAAGATGACTATAGGTAAATGATTGTTTTGATATAGTGTTCCTGTAGAGAAGATGGAGGGATCCAATCTCTCCAAAGAGATAGTCATACAGTTGTGAAATGCTGTATTTGTATACCGATTTTTTTTATAGAAATGAAGTGTATGGTTGTAATCAAATAGTATAAAGTTTTTGCCTAACAATGTTTGAAGAACATGGCAGACACTTTATTAGGCTTAGTTGGCCTACAGAAACACAAGATATCAATTCAATTGAGAATTGTAGGATGAGTTCAAATGGGGAATCATGCAGCTGGATCCAGTATCATCAAATCTTAAGGAATTAGAAAGTGCTGGCCATTTCATACCGTCTCCAACTTCTCACATCTCATAGAATCCACCCCAGGATATGACAGAATATTGCTCATCAAGAAAAATATTACTGCCAAAAATTTTTTGAAAGTATCTTTTCTTATACAATTTTCTATTGAAGTAATGTGAAAATATTGATTACTGTCCAACAAATTTAAATTACCATCTAAAAATGTTATTATTTAAAAAAAAATTAAAAAGTTGTTTTTTATAATTTATTAGTTATTGATTTAGTATTTTAAATTGTTATTCATAGAAAAAAAATACAAAAAAGTAACGATCAAAGATTAAATAAGCATAATTAGGAAGAAATTAACAGATGTTTGTGTAACAGTTTGATTTTTCATAAAGCTATTTTATTAAATACTAGCCGCCTTTGGCGACCAGCTGGTTCGCCATGAGTAATGCGTTCTAAAATTTTCAATTAAATCATATATTTTTTAGCCAAAATTTAAGAAATAGTTTAAGTTAAAAGATTCAGTTATTAGTAGTTAAAGAGTCGGTAACTTTATTCGGAAAAACTTTTTGAGTTTAATGCTCTAATAATTTATCAATTATGCTTCCAAAATATTAAAAATGTTTTTTTCGGTGATATTGCCAAAATGTTAAATATGTTTTTTAAAGAAAGCGAAAAAGGGAAAAAATTATTGAATTAATGATACAGATATTGTAAACGATTATAGAAATATGCCATTAAGTCGGAATTTCAATGCATATCCTGTCTAAATTCAATCAGTTTTACGGTAAATAAAGATAATTTATGAAATTAATGATATAAATATTGCAAACGATTTCTTTGAATCCTTTGCCTTGCATTTATTTTTATAGAAAATATCACATTTTATATTTATTTTATTTTATCCGGTCACGTGCTGAAAGTTGTATTTCTTTAGATTTGATTTACGATGATAGTTGTTGTTTTTTCATTTGAACTTCCGACATTGTTTTATTTTATTTTATCCAGTCACGTGCTAAAAAAAAACATGGTTAAAATATTTCTTTAAAAATTTGTTAAAAGTAGAAGCTTGAGTTATACATTAAAACACTGATACCATTAGAAAGCTAATTTTTTTATCTTTAAATTGATGTTAAAATCATGTTTGTCCGATAATAATTTCGGAAGTTATAGCGGAAAAACGTCGAAATTTCGCTTAAATTTTAATTAATTCAAATTCTAATTAAAAATTCAAAAAAAGAGCTCCGAGGTGCACATTCCCGACATCCAAGGTATACATGTACCAAATTTGGTAGCTGTAGGTCCAACGGTCTGGCCTGTAGAGCGCCAACACACACGCACACACACACACATTGAGCTTTATTATAAGTATAGATTGCTGAAACATGATGATATGCTTCACATTTCATAAAAATGTTTGAGGGAAAGGGTTAGATAAGCTCCATGAAAAGTTGATAAAGCAACAACTGATGATAAGTTTATTGAAATGGAGAGTGAATGAATTCTTATCCTGTTTCATTTGCTCATGATTTAACTATCTTCATTACTTCAGATCTGATTTTTATATTTTGGAAATTTAATTGTTTGATATTTCATTATTTAAATATTTTACTCTGAATTTATATATTTTTACATTTAGATCTAAACTTTCAAGTCAGGAAGGACCAAAGACTGGTAAGTGTAATCTTTATAATTAAGTATGCCTTTGGAAGAAAATATTAGGGCAGCACTAAATTATTGCTATTTTCCTATTATTTTCTTTTTCTTCTTTTAGTTTTTGCATGGTTTATATTCTACAATAGAAAAAAAAATTAATGATCAAAGGGTTGATCTGGATTACTAGCAGAAAGGAAACAACAAAAGCTACTAGAAGTGTAACTTTTTAAAAAAAATATGAAAATATAATTTCTAAAACTTTTAAGATATTTATTGCTTTATTTTGCTCTAAATTTTATAGTATATTAGTATGTAGTTATCTTGCATTAAAAAGAAGTAATTTACTTTAACTGGTATATATATATTTTTAAAGTTCCCACTAGAACTTATTTTTGAATTTATTTTCACATTTAACTAAAATGTTACAGTGAAACTATATCTTTGCTTTGAAAGTTGAAATTATTAAATACAAAATTTCAAATTATTCTTATGTGAAATGCTCAAAATCATACTATTCAAACATTATCTAATGATATTATCTGTTGCTCTATTTTTTATTGATTAATGTCATCCTTACTATTTCATTTTCTGTTATACAATCTCTAATCTGCTATTGTGTTAAATTAAATTTATTTAATAAGCTATCATTAAATTTTTATTTGTTGCTTCTTTAATTTCGTAGACAACTTTAAGCATCTGCTTGAAACACAACGTTGGCTCACAATATATAATGAATTTCTATAATGCTAATGAAGAAGCTGAAGAAATAATTTTTTAAAAATGTAAGAATTAATTTTTATAGTTATGGGAGTTTCATTATTTTAAGAGATTTCTTTCTTTTGTCTTGCTTAGGTGAGTTAAAAAAATATAAGCCATATGAAGAATTTGCTGATCGAAGGAAGTATCGTGTAAAGGCTCGAACTTACTTTTACTTAAATGAAGCACAATGCGAGAAGAATTTGGAAATTTTTCTCAAGTCCATTGATGCTGTTGCAGGTATTCTTTGTACAATTTATATTTTACATTCATTTTTCCATATTGATCGTTGCAAAGTAAAATTACTTTCAAGGTTTTCAAGTCAATGAGCATCAGAAAATAAAGCGTGAAAGGTTACTCACATAATTCTACAGGTTAATTTTTTGAAATGAATGATTTTCTTTCAGTACAGTCTAAAATTCTATTTTCCTTCAGTCTGTCCATAACTAGTATATTTAACTTTACTTTTGGGTTTGTAGTATTTTTCATTTATAGTAAAAAAATGCGGCCTCTTTACAAATTAAGAAAATGAAGGATTTTTTTTTGTTTTGTTTTCAATTCAATAAATTATATTAATTTGGTAAATAATTTATGGCTCCTTTTGGTTGAAATTTAGTAGGGGGAGGGATCCATGCTTAATCCATTATAACAGTTATTTCCAATATCATCAGGCTTAAATATAAATTGTTAAAAGTTTTATTTTTTCTCTAAGAAAGATATATGTGGAATACCCATTTTTGATTTGGGCTCTGTTTTAAGGTACTACCCGCTCTACTGGATTTGCTGCTATTAAGCTGACTGCTCTTGGACGTCCACAACTTTTGGTATTCTATGAATGTGCTAAGTATTCTTTTTTTTTTTTTTTGATTCAATTAATCTGTCTCGTATGCATTTGTCATCTTTCTTAAAACTGTATTAAATTACTAAAAATTTTTAATTTTTTTATATTGATCTGTGAAGGAAATATTACAAGAAAATGCATATGCACACACAAACAGACACACATACAAAAGTAAAATATCAATCCAAACCTGGCTATTTTGATTAATTTTTGTACTAAAAAGTATCAAGTTTTTAATTGGTTTATTATTTTATTAAATAAAAATTGACAGTATAGTTGTCAACAAAAAAAAAGGAAGAATTTTGAAACTTTTTGTTATTGATTATTGCATCTTCACAAATTTGATATTGATGGAAATGACTTGAGGAGACAAGTTTTTTCAAAGCAACAAAAAGAAAATGACTAACATAGTTTATTAACTACTATTGTAAAATTTTCCTTTAATGAAAATCAAAGGTTTTTTTAAATTAATTTATTTCCCAGAAATGATTTCCAATTTTGAATTAGCAAGCTTGCAGACAAACTGATGTAATTCAAATATACTTTTCTTCAGATCAGAGTTGCTTGAAATAGGAAGATCCACTACAATCGTTATGCCCCAAATAAGTTAACTTTTTTTATTTCTTTCATTTTCATACATGCTACATTTCTTTTCCCTGTATAATTCATATAGAGACAAATGAAAACTGATTATTTCAGATATTTCTATTATTATAAATATTTCTCCCATACAGTTTTTTAACCAGATAAAGTTCAGATCATAAAGTTCTTTAACCTCTTAAATTTTGTCCTGTTGATTAACTTTGAGTTCAGTAATATTTTCATATATTAGTATTAACAGATAAATTATTGTATATTGAAGTAATTAAAATATTATTAATCTTAATACCTTAATAATAATACTTATTATCCTACTAACTTAATTGTTGTTAATATAACATTTGTAAATGTAATATTATTACTATAGTAAAATAGCCTCATCTATCTTAGCAAACCTATCCCTTCAAGCCATTTTCATTGACACCAATTTTGTGAAAATGCAATAATAAATGACAAAGTTACAGAGGTGTTTCTTTTTTATATTTATATATATATATATATACATTGTTTATGACTGTACATATTTTCTAGTTTTTAAAATGTTAATTAAAATATAAACTCAATAAAAAGTAAGTTTATTATAAAATATTATACATTATATGATAATTTTTAATAAGTAAAAATAATAATATGGGATCATTAAAGTTAAACTCTTACAATGATGATGCCACTGGGTTTTTAAATAAGTATGTTTTTTATAAGTAATTCTATTTTTTATTTTCTTATTAGCCTATATATCTTAAATTTGTGTTGACAATTGGATAGACTTAACATTTAAGCATTTTATAAGTCACTTTCTTATTAAATTCCACTACCCCCCCCCCCAAAACAAAAGATGAAGAAGAATTCAAGTTTTTGTGTTCCTTTACATTCATTGTTTTACTGAACCTTTCTATCTGTATGCAGATGCAGCTCTCAGAAGTGATAGCACGCACACGGAAGTATTTCAAAGAAGTAACTGGTGCTGAAAGTGAACACATGGTGGCTGAAAAGGTATCTCCCACTGCCATTGCCACAAAGCTGGAATACCACAACATCAAGACAGACAATGAAGAGGTGAAAAAATGGTTGCAAAATATGGATTATGACAGAAAAGGGTAAGTTTTTATTAGCTTTGTTTTTCTAGAAAATATTTTTTCCTCTCTATACCAGAATAAACAATTTTGAAGTTAATTATATATATTTGGTTTATTTGACACTTTAATTATTGTTTTCCCTAATGGAGGGGGAGAAGGGAGGTCTTTTTTTATATATATAATTATCCTTAGTTCCCATTTTATGAATTTTTGTATTTCATTTGATAAGTATTTAAATACTTTTTGTAGCACTTATCATTGTTTGCTTTTAGTCATTTAACCTTTACTAAGCTATCATTTATTTAATGACTAAGCAGTAATATTTATATTATTATTAGGTCAATCTGTTTTAATTGATACTTAAGTCACCAATTTTCTATCAATATTCATTGCAGCTTTGAATAAATTTTGGAATCTTATAAATGTAACATTTGTAAACCTATATATATTTATTTATTTGAAGGATTTATTTTTGTATTAATATGCCATACTTTCTCAATTTAGGAATTTCTTTATTTATTTTCAAATGCAAGACATTTTAATTCTTTCCTTCTTTTACATATGTCTCTGTGCATGCAAGTATTCTGCAAGTTGAGAATTACTGATTTATTCAGAGATTTTTTTTTTTTTTTTTCATTTTAAAAGAATTGATATATTTTATTGTAGATATTTTTATTTTATAGTTACATCATAAAATAATAAAAGGGTTTTTAATAATAATTTAATGATGAATGCAATGATCTGGATTAGTGAATACCTAGAGATCATTCATTAAAACAACTGTATAATGCTGTTACAGTAATAAGTTTCATTTGCATGTAAATATTGCATTCAAAAGGTTTATACATAACATTTACCGAACTGCAAACGTGTTTAATTATTTAAAGCAAGTCACAATTAATACTACATAAATCTATGGTATTAAGATGGTCTACTGTACTTTTCTTTATTGTAAGTTATGCAAGTTAGAAGTTTAGGTTCAGGCATAATGTCTATTTGTTGAAAGCTTATAATTGTTTACCTTTGATATCTATAGAAAGATTTGAAGTACCGAACTTAATAAACAGATTAAAACTATAAAAAATTGTTTATTTACTTTTTGGCTACTATTACTTGGTTGCTATTTGATTTCAAAACTAATATACCATTATTTCTGGATTTGATTCCATCAAAATTCAGCTATATAATACTTATTAATTTTGTCAAAATATAATATTCTGTTGATGATATGATATGAATGTTTTGAACGTGATACTGGCAAGGATATTTTTTGTATCATCTTGCAGTAGATCAAAATTGTTAGGTATCTATCCCAAGTTTAATCTTATATGCTTTCAAAGAGGATATAAATTTAAATGATTTAAACATTTGCCATTTGTTTCAAATACTAACTTTTTGTAATACTTTGTGTGTTATCTACATTGATAATGAACTCTCTTCTGTTTTCTGCTCTTTTATTCTGCCTGTCTGTCCTGCTTATATGTGTGGTGGATTATAAATTATTAATTTCTTCCTTGAAGGCTGATGAATATGTTTTCCTGGTGTGGTCTTGTTGATTTAAACTATGTGATGTCTGATCTCTTTAAAGTGCCTAATCTTCAGGTGAGGAAAATCTCCCCTTTCTGTTTATAACAACTTTTCTTCAATAATAAAACGTTTTTTAAAAAAATTATTGGGCCCTTGCATCTTAGACTTTAGATTTTGGTAAATAAATGGGAATAAGTTTTATCTCTTTTTATATAATGAAAGGTATAAGGGTAGGATTATTGCTCTTTCCATCCATCATTAATAATAAATTTACCTGCTAAATATGGGAAAACTGAATAAGACAGTAGACTGAAGCAGTGATTAAAGAAAGAACAAACTAATTAAATGTAGAAGATATAGGAATGCACTCATATATGCCTTAACAGTAATTATAATTAACTTTAATTAAAATAGCTAGTTTAGCATTTGTGCCTTATGTGAGAAAGAAGCTGATAAAATGGCTTTCCTTAAATTTGTATATACCATTGAATATCTTTTTGGTTGTCTTTTATATAAAACTTGAACTCAAATTATTTGAATAGGAGAAGCTTTTTCTTCAAACTAATACTTTGAATCTCTGTAATTGATAGCTTTTATATAAATAATATTTTTATAAGAAGTTAATTATTTGAATTATCTTTCTTTAGTGATTTTTATAATAGGTACTCATTTACATAAAATTCAATGATGATAGCATTGTGAATCTCATAAAGAATTGAGGTTATTAAAAAACTAAAAATTATAACTTGAATTTAAGTGAAAGATATAAAATTATCTTCATGTATTGTGTTGTAAGAAAATGTTGATATACAGCTGATATTCCAGAAATAAACCTTAAAATACTGAGCAAAAAATTGGTGCACCTATGACTGCTAACTTTACTGCTTTAGTTTCATGTAAAATTTGCAAATTAAATGATGGTCTAAAAATTTGATTAATATTTTGTTTCTTTAATCTTACTAAATTTTAAAAAATTTCAAAAATAGTGCTAAAAATGTATTTGTTTTGAACCTGAGATCAAAATGAAATAAGAAAAATTGACTCAGTTACTAGCAGCAAGTCAATGAAATAACATGAACATCATTAATTTTGCTGTCAGCTATAATAATGAAGATTTTTTTAGTATAGATTTGTATTTACTTATGTGCATTGTATTGATAAATGTAAAGCATTTGCTCAAGCTTATATTGATTATATTAACTGGTTTTTGGTGATAATTCTTAATTTATGCATTGCCATTATTTATTATTGCCATTTTTCAATATCCAGCCTTTAAAATGAATTTAGTGTATTAACTTTTTTTTTTACTTTGATATTCTTAGTACATAAATTTTTTAATAAGAATATAATAAACTTTTTAAAATAATAGTTTTATTATTTATTATAAGTATTAAAATGGGGAAAGTTTTCTTTTACTTTTTACTGAACAATTATTTTGTGTCAACTTAAATTTCAGATTTATTTTATGTATAAAAAGCTTTTAAAAAGGAGAAACAAAAAAAAAGAGAATATTTTGAGAATATTTTATGGCTGCTATATTCAGTGCCATTTTTCTTCCATTTTTAATTGTCAAAGTTCTGCAAAGTTTAAAATTTTTATTTTATTTTCTTAAGTTCTTATGAGTGTTGAGACAAAATAGTTTCTCCCCCAGAAAAGGCTTAAGCCCTAATAAATATTGATAATTTTATTTTAATGATTCATTTCATTCCATCCATTAAAAGCACTGATGAAATATTTCACTAACATCTTTAAATATTGTAGTTACATTATATATTATTTAGCAGATCTTCTAAAATTTTGTAAAAACATATATAAATTAGTGAATAGAGTATTTAGTAGTAGTTATTGTTCGATTATGGATATAAACAAAAATTGCTTGTACAGTAATCTATACTAGCTATAAAAATTTTAAATAACATTTTAATTAATTGAATGAAAATTTTGAAGGTTAGTTCTATTTTGTACTATTTTTGTGTTAATTAATGTTAAAAGATTGAAAAATAATGTAGCCGCAAGAATTCTTATGAAATTCAATTTTCTTGTGACTTAGGAAAATTTTTTGCTATGTATATGATTGATTATTGTATATGATTTTGATTATTTAGTCAAAATGTTGATTAAATTTTGGATTATATTATAACAGATTGAATGACATTATATATAAATCTTTTAAAGTTCTATTTTTTGGCCTCTTTTTTTTTTTTAATTTGGTTACTGTTGCTGAATTTCATTCTTTTTCCAGAGTGGAAAAATGGAGCCTATAATCACTGCTCTCAATCCAGAGGAGGAAGAAATGTTTCAAAATATGATGAGAAGATTGCATCATATTGCTCGAGTAATTTATTATAATTTTTTATGCCTTATTTTTTATTTAAGTACATAATTGATTTA
Source organism: Argiope trifasciata (assembly GCA_026543055.1). NCBI lineage: Eukaryota > Metazoa > Arthropoda > Arachnida > Araneae > Araneidae > Argiope > Argiope trifasciata. The sequence continues at coordinate 926,724 of JAPMOQ010042736.1, forward strand.
ATTGCTGGCTATGAACAACCAAATGCATTTTTATTTCTATGGCTTTGAATTAGCATTTCAGCTTTGAGCTTAAAGATGTTAAAAGATAGCAAAATATAAATTATTCTTGGCATTTGGCATGAAACTTCATTGATGCCACTTTCACTCTTCAGAATGATGAAGAATTCAGAATTTTTGCTCTAATAATGTGGAATTTCTTCTCAACTTCTCATTGTTAAATTGTATTTGTTTTTATTCAGTAAAATTTATTTCATTAAATATTTTATCATTTTAAAATACTAAAAAACATGCTTTAATTTTTTTTTAATTATCTGTATATATGTTTTATTTTTCTGCAAAAACATTTCATGCAGACAGTTATGTTTTGACCACAACTTGATAAATTTACAATCAATTGCAAACTTAATAATAAAATTTAAGTAAATACTTATTTATTGTTACTTTTACTTTACTTTTTCATTGTTATAAATACTGTTGTGAAAAATATTTAAATTTTCTAACTATTTAAATATAATGACAAATTTGTATTGTATTGGTTTCCTTTGATGTGATGTATTTTGACAATTTGGTGAAGAAAAATGTACTGAAATAAGATGAGAAACTTGTTGTTGTAGAAATGACAAAGTCAATCAAACCTATAATTTAAAGAATACTGTAAACTAATTAAGATTTTCAAAAACAATTGTATAAAATTTTTCTATCATACTACAATAATTATATAATTGATTGTTTTTTCTTCTTCTTTTTTTTTTTTTTTTTTTAGAATGCTCGAGAAAAAGATGTCCGTGTCATGATTGATGCTGAACAGTCATATTTTCAACCTGCAATTAATCGAATTACCATGGAGATGATGCGAAAATACAACAAGAAAAAAGCTATCATATTTAATACTTATCAGTGCTATTTAAAGGTGTGAGAAAAATTGCATAATTTTTACATTGTTCATAATAGAATGTACCAATTTTCTAATAATTTTATTTTCCTTTTGAATTAGGAAGCTTACAATAATGTTGTTCTGGATTTAGAACTTGCCAAAAGACAAGGATTTTACTTTGGAGCAAAACTTGTACGAGGAGCTTACATGGAACAGGTTAATTTAAATTACATTCTTTTTTCTTTTTTTAAATTTAAGATAATGTTCTAGATCTTGCATCTAAATGTGCTTTGTTTGAAGGTTTTTTTTTTTTTTTTTTTTTTTTTTAAATATTTGGAAAGCTTAAAATTTTATTTCATGTTTTAGAAGGTATAGTTTCCATGTTGTGTCATTATTCTACCTCTTTTCCAAATGATGAAAATTATCCGAGAATTTATAGCATTTTAGAGTCTTTCGTGTGTTAACTAAGATCAATTCAAAATCTGTCTTCGTCCTGCATTGTTTTAGAGGTATTGAAAATTCATGAACTCCATAGAGTGTCCTGATTAATATTTCAACTGGGTTTTCCCCCTGAATATATTAGGTCTAAGAGAAGGAAACAACATGTATGAATTTTTGATGGCCTGTGTTAAGGTTTACAACTTTTGAATAAACTTGATTAATGTGTTTGTTAACATTATTGGAATTAGATATTAAACGGATTAACACCTCTTTTTTTAATGAATCGAAATTAAGTAGTGTTAAAGTTATTATATTATTAACTTATAATATTATAAAATTAAATAAAGTTATTCTACATCAAAGATTTTAGAATAACTTCTCTGTAAAAACTGATTTAATTGCAACCAAATTTTGCACTATGTACGAAGTTTTGTACTGAGTACCTGATTTTCATTTTAGAAAAGGAAGCTTTCTATGTCTCAAATTTTTGCATATGTTATAATATTTAAAGGTCTTGTGTACAACTTGTTATAATGGCTTTAATGTAGCAGTAGCATTGTATTTCTCATGCATATTGGTTTGATGCTTAATAAGGCTAAATTAGTATATTATTCTTTAAAATCACTGTATCATGAAGCAATTTCTTTACACTCCATCATAAAGGAGGAAGAATTTTAAACATTTTCAACTTTCCAATAATTTCTATTATTTTCCAATTAATATATCTAATAATATATATCTAATATATTAATATATTCCATTAATATCTATTATTTCCTAATAATTTCGATTATCCTCCTATCCTATCTATCTATTATTTTCCACCTCCTACTTTGAACTTTTTTTTTTCTGTAATTAAAAGTTTATACTGTGGCATATATACATTGAAAATTTGATTATGATCCAAATAATATTTTTTGTACAGAAAATGTCTAAATCATTTCTGTTTAATTTGGATTATTCTGTGTAGTAGAAGTAATTATATTTCTGATTAAAAAGTCTGAAGAAATAGAAATAAAGTAGACATGGTTACACATTATATTTCTTTATAAAGTGATAAATTTGAAATAAAAATCAGTTAAAGTTAGTTTTATAGTTTCTGAATGCAGCAATTTTCGAAATCAAATTGATTTTTAAAACATGAATTTTTGTTTCTTATAATTTCGTAGACACAGTTGATTTTATTTTAAATTATTGTGAAGTTTGCTTTGTGTCTGCATAACTACTAAATCATATTGTTGCTTTTGTGCCTAAGTCATAAATATGAAACCTTAAGTTTTTCATAGTTTGCCATGGGAAGAATAATATTTTATATGTTGCAAATGTATCAATGCCACTATTGGTGTGACATTTTCATGATGTTTGTTCTATCATTTGTATGACAAGAGCAAGCCCTTGAATAAAAATTTAGTTTTCTTTTCCAGGAACGTATTCGAGCTAAAGAGATAGGCTATGAAGATCCCATTAACCCTACTTATGAAGCCACCACTGAAATGTATCACAAAACTTTTACAGAAATCCTTAGACAAATAGTTGAAGACATGAAAACAGAAAACGAAAAAAAGATTGGAGTGATGGTGGCCACACACAATGAAGATAGCATAAGATTTGCAGTGAAAAAGTAAGATAAAATCTTTAGAGTGGTATTTGAGTCATATTTCTTTTTTGAAACAAATTAATTTGAATATGGAATTAATTTATGTTTTTTGTAAATTTCTTGCTCACATTCTTTCTAAACTATAATGATTATTTTTTAGAAATAAATTTTAATCATTATTAGCTTGATTTAACATGAGATTCATCTTTTTCAAAATACAACAGAACCAAATTGTGAAGATTGTTTTTTAAACTTCTCTAAATGTAAATTATAATTATTTAAAGATTGAAATAAATGCAATTATATTCAGACAATTTAATTGATTGTGTAAATTCGGATGTTTCATCACTAATGGTCAGACAAGTTTACTATAGTTTACTAGTTTGACAAGTATGAATTAATAAAAACTATTGTACTGATTTTTTTCTTTTTTAAATTGCACTTCCATGGTTTTTCTCCTTTAGCATTTTTATTCTTAAGATTCATTGCAGGGACTCTACATTAAAATTTTGTATTTTAAAAATCAAAATATTTTAACTTTTTCTGTCAAAATATAATGAGCCATGAGATGTCAATCATTAGCCATTGGGAATTAGGAGCATTAAATATTTGAAAGATTTAATTATTTTCTCATGTTTCATAATGATTTTTTATTTCTTAGAATGGAAGAATTAGGCATCAAACCAGAGCATAAGGTTGTCTGCTTCGGACAGTTGCTGGGCATGTGTGATCAAGTCAGCTTCCTGCTAGGTATCTTTCTGACTTTGAATTTTAATTAAATGCTCAATCATCCTGTGCTTTTGAATTTGTAGGGGATAAACATCCCACTTTGAAGTGAAACTTCTGTACCATTTACTTTCTTGAAATTCATTTTCCTAACAAGAATTTTTCTTAAAAACAGGATAGTGATTCAGATTGTACAATAAAAGTAAAATATATATATATTTGCAACTTTAAATAATGACTTTTATTAATAATTCTGTTATTTTTCCTGAATTCTTTCTTTACTATCATTCATGACACATTTAATATTCACTTAGAACTCTTTTGATTTTCCTTGGATAAAATGTATAAAATATTGTCTTTGAAAATTGATTAAACAAAGAAAAAATACTTATAAGTCAAAAAATTGATATCATTTTTGTACAGTAATATTTTTGAAAGTTATCTTTAAAAAACACAAAAAATTTACTTGCATTTTTAAAGATTCTGATTAAAATTTTTAAAAATGTCTTTGGAATTTTAAATTGTTTATTGATTATGTAACAATTAATTTTGGAAAAACACTTCCCTAGAACTTTCTACAATATTTTGTGAAAACGATTATATTCTTTGAATGTCTACAGTCCAGTTGCTTTCTGCTTGCATAGTTATATTCAGTTGTCTTTACATTTGTATTGTAAAAACTTAAAGAATTGGCTGATTTTAGGTGCCATTTTCATTAAAATCATTGAATGCCTTATTTACCAGAATATATTTGCAATAAATATTAATGCATGAAAATTTATCTGGTGGGTATATAGTGGAAAGTCCAAAAGCTCCATAACAGATTAAGAAATTTTATTCTGTATAAAACATAGATACACAGTTACTAGTACAACCAAACCATATACATGACAGCACTTGCAATAAACAGCAGTAGAAAAGCAACAAATCGGTAATAAACAATCATAACAGTTCAAAGTGTTTAGAGAGAATTTGCAGAACTCTACTCTAAAAGAGAGACTTCTTTCAATCAGCATGAGCTCAATTATTCACTGAATGTCTCATTTAGTCTCAGCTTTTTATAACTAAAATTACAAGGCATTGCTTTATTTAGAAGAAATTCCTGATATAAATTAATAATGGAACTATCATCAAGATTTTGAAATATTTTGGGTCCTTTATTTCCCTCACCAAATTCTTTCATACACCCCATGGCCAGGCATCCATTTGAGATACCTGTAAAACTATCCTTATGAAACTAACATTACAAATTTATACCTATGTAAATCATGTAATGAAAAGTTAAATTTATTTGTGAAAATAAAACAATCAGCATTTTTTAATTATTAAAAAATATTTTTTTAAAAATAAAGCATTTATGTACATTGAAATTAATAACATCCCATTGTATCTAGGGCAAGCTGGATATTCTGTTTATAAGTACATTCCATATGGTCCTATTGATAAAGTGTTGCCTTATCTCTCTCGGCGTGCCCTTGAGAATCATGGACTTCTTGTGAAAGTTGATAAGGAACTGCGTCTTTTGAGGAAAGAAATGCTGCGCCGCTTTGTCCATGGGCAGTTCTTCTACACACCAAAAGGAAATTATGCGCCCATTTGATGTACTTTCAATAACATTTTCTAAAAGAGTCTCTAATGCTTTGTAGTATATTGCTGTTTAGCCATTTCATTCATAGAAAACAGCAAAATGCTCATTATTTTTTTAGACAAAAATATATGTTTTGATGTATTAATGCAGTTCTTCTGAAACTATAGAGCATTATTCTAAAGAATCATGTGGTAGTTAGGGAGTCACAGAAATTAAGGCACATATTTCTGGCAGCTTCTTTTATATTCATATCACACTGTAAAATGCCTGTTTAAAGAATTTCATTGCAATTTACCTATCCTTAATTATTTTTCTGTATGTATGTGCCCTATTCTTTTTCCAAATGATATAAAGAATTTTTGACTGAAATATTTTCTGCAATCTTTTTGTTGAGAGTTTTGAACTCATTAAACAAAAGTACCACAATAGTGAATTTCATAACAAAACATTCAAATCATTTTTAGCATTAATTCTTTTTTGTTTTATTTATTTAAGCATTAAATCATTTGAGTTATGTTTGATAAAAAAAAATTGCTTCATGTTTTTTCTAGTTTTTAAAATATATATAAATATTAAATTCATTTATTTTATAATATATAGCTAATTATTTTTTACCTAAAAATTATTAATTTTTGCATAACTTGTTCTTATAATATTCTGCTGCTAACTATATAAAATGAGTTAAAGTTCTTCAATTACATTACTTTTAAAGACTAATTATTTTAATTAATATCCATAACTATGAATGATATTGCTGTTATTAATATTTCTAAAAGCATTTAAATGAGTGATATTTTAATCATTTCAAAGGTCTATTTTATTATTGTTAAAATTAATTTATGTGCCATGAGTCAACAAATATAATAAATTGTCATTTGTGTTAATTAATAATCTATAATAGTCTATAGAAGATATTCTTGTGTACACAAAAATTTAAACGCATTTAAAAAATTGTGGAAAAGAAATTTATTTATTGTAAATATGACTATTATATATTTATATTCAAGCAATGATTTATGCTTTAGATGAGTTTGTATACTTCTAAAAACACACACATACACACATGTGTATGTGTGTTAATTTTTAAATGTTAATTTCTTGTTATCCTATATAAAAATTATTATTCACCACTCAGGTATCTTTTATTAATGCAGTATTCACATGACTGGTAGATTTTGGATATAAATGCGTTTATTGACAAGCTTGCATTTTTAATCAACAAGTTTATAGTTAGAGCTTAAAATTATTTTTACTCTTGTTATGTATTTTTTCTTGTTATTTATTGGAGACAAATTTGTGATTTTCTGTTAATTATTCTATATGTTTAATTATTTTCTGTTTACAAATAAACCATCTGTGATAGTTAATATAACTATTTTTCATCTTTGTTATTTGAAAATATAATCTTGTTAAAGTGTATTGTTCTTGAAAGGCTACATCATCACTCAAAAAATACTTTCTTATGGCCAAACAAGTTAACTCAAAAGTAACAAAAGCAAATGCAAAAAGCAACATTTAATTTTTTCAAGATTCGGTACATTGGTGATCCAGATGAATATTGCTTCAAGCATATTCATTCTGAAATTCACTGGAATAATTTTAATGTAGTTCTTGAATTTGTTGCTGTAGTAACACAATCAGTCAAATAGAGTAATTCTGTTTAACAACTCTTCAATGTATGTACTTAGTGCCATCTGGCATTTTGAGACTTGGAATTATTAATGATATGAAAGTGCATGTTAAAATGAATGTCAACCATAGGTTTAATTTAAAGTTTATTTTATTTTATATGTGATAGTATTCATCTGTAGATTCTATACTTTTACTATACTTCTTTAATTTTATTGAATTATTTGCTATTATTTATTGAAAAGTTTTCTGTTTTATGAGAGGTTATGACATTCTTTTATTCTTTTGATTAAAAGTTACATACATTATAGCTCATTTTTTAATTAATTAATTTTGTGTGTGTTTAAAATCTTAATTGCAACTCTCTGTGCAATTTTATAATCAAAATTCAATATTATTTTTATTCTTAATAAATATTCATTATTATCTGAAATTACTACAAATGAGAGTACAACTTCATTAATCTGCTAAAAATTTATAAAACGTTTCTAATTTTTTTTTGTATTAAAAAATAAAGCAAATATTATGGTTCATTTTTTAAAGTTATAATTTAAATCTTTCATACCATTTTGTAAACTTGTAAAAAAAATGTTTCACATTCAAACACTATTTTTTAAATTTGCCTTAGATATTCTGTTCTAGTCAGGCTTCTTTCTCTTTCTTTTTTTCAATTGTTTTATTTCATTATCTGTTATGTTGCTTCCTGTTATAGTAAAACCTTTTGTTTGTGTTTATAATGAAACACCTCGAATCTGTCTATATTTCTAATTGTTAAAGTTATTTATTTATTTGCATTGTACTTGACCCCAAATGGGATTGTATTAATTAATTAAGGGATATCAAAAGTCATAATTGTCTGTTTCTATTGAGTATTTACTACCATATTTATAATATTTATTATTATAAAAACTGGGTAATTTTTTTTATTTACATCATTTGGTCTGTTGAGTTAAAGCTGTCTAATTTTTATTATTGTGTAGCAGAAATTTCAAAAGTCATTTAGATTTGAATAATTTAAGTAATTTTCTCATAAATGTTTTAAACTTAATTTCTCCAAATTTATTTATTTCAGTATTTTGTGAACTTATTTTATTCATGACTATTTGTGTCTTGTACAAAAATAATCATGGATATGTGTTTTATGAATATTAGTGTATTTTTATGAATATTTTTATAAATATTCTTTTTTATGAATATTTGTGTGCTTGTACTTATTATTTTCATCTGAAAACTGTGTAAAACTTCAAAAAGAAATTACATCATTCATTCTATTGAGTTAAAGCTGTCCAATTTTTTATATCTATTGAATCAACTGAGGTATTGTTTTTTTTCTTCTTTTGACTGATTTAAAACTGTTTTTTATGAAAATGCTTTTATCGATATATTGGTTTAAATAGACCCTTTAATTTCCATATTATTATATATTTCTTGTTGATGCTATCACTTACAGTTTTTTTAATTAAAGATAATACTAAACTGCACCAGATCAAATATATGTGTAAATTATGTTGTATTATAAGTGTGTGTGTGTGTATATATATATATATATATATATATATATATATATAGTAACTAATGTATCTGATTATTCTTTTTTAAAAAAACATTCTTGCATTTTCTCACATACCTGTGCACCTGGGCATTTTTTTGTGTCTGTTTGTGTATTCTGAATCTTTCATGAATTTCAAAATCTGTTTAAGAAAAAACGCTTCTGGCTAATATATGTGGAAATTACTTTTTTCATTCCCCTTATGTGTTATTATTGATTGTGTTCACTGTAAAATATTGAAGTTTACTGAAGGAATTTTTCAGTTTTTATAACTTCTGTGAATATTTTTTATGTGCAAAATTGAATCTATCTGTTTTTCTATTAATGATTTCGTCTTAAATATCTTGCTAATATTTTCTTTTAAAAAAATTTGCTAGTAATTTATTTATTTATTTTTGAAATGGCATTAATTATGTGTTATATGTGTGACAGTTAAGTTTTTGTACTTACCATTCTGGTTTTATACACAATTACAAATCAAAAATACTGTTTCTTTTCTTTCAGAATTTGTATGCACAACATTTAAATGTGTTCATTAATTCTCTAGTGATATTTTTCTCTTTTTTCATGCCATTTAATCAAGTTATTTTTGAGCTATTTAATGCAGTATTATATTTTTTGTTATTGTTTAGTATATGTGGAAGTTGCTATTGATTGCATGGATTTTTAATTTTTTTTTAAATTTGCTTTATTTCTGTGATAGTTTGTTATTCAGGAAATGAAAATAACTCTTTAAGTATTAGGTGCCTCCTCCCTATTTTAGGGGTCACTTTTTGAGTCTGACTCTTTATTTATTTTTATTTTAGAAAAAAATGTTATCCTAGTCTTATATACTAAGATGAAATGATTTCATCAGAATCTCATTGTAGATACTTAAACTGTGTTATGTAATAAAATGTAATTATTTCCATTTATTTCTGCTTCTTAATTAATATGTTCATTCTGAATTGTGTCTTGTAAAGTTTTTTAAGGATAAAAAATTGAGTGCTAATTATGTTATATATAATTCGCAAAACCAAAGAAAATCAGTCTCTCAATTCTAATTGCTGTATCAATTTTAACATTTTTTATGCCCCCTTGATGTGTCATCAATGGTTGCTTGCCCTCACCACATTCATTATTTAGAAAAATCTCTGAAACACTGATTTTTTGTTCATTCTCTACAAATGGAAATCTTTGACATAGTTACATGGTCCTAAGTTCAATATTAATTGTGCGAATTTTTAATTTGTATGATAGTTCATGACTATTATATCAATCGATGGTTGCTGCTTTTCTGTCCAGATGCTTTTATTTTCAAAGCAGTATTTTAGGTCTGTATTTATGCAAAAATATTTAAAATTACCAATTATAGATGGTGTAAATGATTTTCTTAAAAATAAAATACTGTTTATATGAATCTGAAGACTTTCATACAAAAATTCAAGAACAAAATTTTTTTAAAAAAAAGCAGATATGTATTTTGCACTTATCTTCTAAACCAATTGGAACAAATTTAGCATTCAACTACTATTGTAGTTGCTATATCACATACCAAAAATCATTTATTTATGTCTTTTTTTTCATATAGTATTTACAGCTTAAGTTAAAAAAAACAAGTTGACTGATGGCAACAGGACCTCTGATTGGATTTCACTCAAAATTTGATAGAAATCTACAAATTTGGATGGAAAGACGGTACATAAAATTACGTCCACCTAATTTAAATTGTTATGTTTATTGATAAAAAGCAAAGCAAAAAGGCATGATTTCAAAAATGTGTTTTTTGAATTCGGAGTGATCTGAAATGTAGATGTTCATCAAAATCTCAAATTCGAATTTTTTGATGATTATGATACTTAATCTTTGTATACCAAAGTGACAAAAAAAGGGCGGGTGCTGCCATGTTTGTAAAAAGTAAATGTTTTGCTATTATCTATTGCTACAGAATAGATAATAGCAAATTCTGTAGAATTATATGTTTAGGAAAGAATAACTTTTTATGATGAATATACTTCGTTTTCCTTATTGATCTTAAAATTTTATTTGCTGCTCGAAAATATGGAACCAATATTTTTATATAAACCAAGATGACCATACATTTTAATACCCAGAAACAATCAAGATTTAAAGGGCTATCTAGATATGCAATTTTCAATTGCATCTTTAACACATAAAAAAAATTATGAAATGAAAAGAACTATGCAGAATACCATTAGCATGCAACCCAGAATATCATTTTGGACACAGGGAGATTGGTGTCAAGTTTTTTTTTCATGCACCAGAATAATTTTAAAATGAGGACTGATTTTAAATAGATCTTATCTCATATTTTCTACCATTCTTCCAAAATAAAGGGATATTGTTTATTTTGTTGTAATTGAAATTCTTGTCTACAAAAAAGTCAAGCTGAACAGCCATTAACTTCTGCATATCATTGATTTCAGTTCTGTGAATGCAGATATGAGGTTTTAACTTTATGTGGAACTTTTTTAATCAACTATTGTTCACCAACACCTATATATATTTTTTTGATTGATGAAAACTGTCCATGACAACAGCAAGTATTGGCTTCCAAAATTTTAATTAAAAATTAAATTTCATATTTCCCTACTAAAAGCCAATTAAACTTTTAATACTTTTTCATTGATAATATAGCAATAATACAAAATTAAACTTTATTACAATATTTTACATTGTTGAAATAAAATTCTATGAATTCTTCCATTATTGATGACTAGTTCTTGAAGCTAAGACCTACCTTTTGCATATCCACTTGGCTTATTTTTAAAACATTTTTTTACTAAATTTTTTTCCTTAGGAATTTAAAGTTAAATTTTAACAACAAAAATTATTAAGAATGATTTTTGAAATGTTAGTTCAGTTTTGTATATGCTTCTTTCTTTAATATAATTTAAATGTTTAAATATATTATCATACTTTTATTTTAAAATGCCTTATTATTGCAGTACATTGAATCAGTAAAGAAACATTCATCAAGATATTAAATTATATGTAATATTCCATGATTTTACATACCATTTTTATAACCATATTATTGGATTTGAGTACAGCTCAAATGTTATTTGCATTGGCAAAATATTATTCTTTTAATTTAAAATCGCAGTATATTGAATCAGTAAACAAAAATTGTTTAAAATTTTAACTAAAATTACAAAAAAATATTCCATAATACACAAAATGTCGAATGCTGAATGATTTTATTTACCATTTTTATGTTATGAACATATTTCACTTCTGCAAGTAATATTTATGGATTAGATTTCAAATGCCAATTTAAGTGATAGATCTAGGAAAGTACAATGAACATATTATAAGGCTTTTAAAATCATAGAAATAAAATGTTAACAAATATTAGATGTTAAAAAATATTTTGTGTGTGTGTGGGGGGGGGGGTGCTAATTCAATAAGACCAAGTAAACATAAAATTGAATTTTTACAAAATATCAGCATATTTTTTCTTTCAACTAATACTTCTGATTAATTATTTGATTGCTGAAAGAAGCTTTTAAGTTAATAAAAAAGTCTCTTATAAGCTGTAAATATATTAAAAATTATTAAATGATAGCTGAAATAAAATATCAGAATTTATAAAACATGATTTAATCCAACTAAAATATTTCTTCATTTTTCAATCATTAAAAGGAAATGTATTACTCTGGATTTAAGAATTCCTTCCAATTTAAATCAGATTTGCAAAATAAATAATTTTGTCCCTTTTTTAAACCTTCAAATATAAATATCTGTTCTAAGCACAACTTAAAAACTTATATATCGGTAAAAACTGGAGGCAAATTTTTTTATAGATATTTTAACTGTAAAAATATATGAAGGACACACAGTAATAAAGTAAAAAATAAGTTTTTCTAAAAAATTTATTTCTTTGATGTACACATCTAAGGCCTAGTGTTAAAGAAGATATTGCAAGTATTTTCATATAAAGTATTGGCTAATTCGTCAATTTCTTCACCTCTAATAGCAGCCAAAACTTCTAGAACTTGGCTAAAAAAAGAAAAATAAGAATAAATTATATCTATATATATTGTTAATGATAAAGACTAAAACACAGAAATAAATATTAAATAAAAGAAGAACTATGTATTTATTTTATTTTTAAAATCTAGATTTTTAGTTTTACATCTTTGGTGTGAAAACCTCTGAAAGTAAGAAAAATGGGAAATGTTTGTAATGGCTAAAAATGAAAGCATAAAAAATAATAGAATATTATTTCCTTAAATTGATGTGAGAAATAGTTATGCAAGTATAAAAGCGCACTGAGTAGCCATGAAAAAAAAATACAAAGAATTCAGTGTTAAAGAAATAAAATATTTAACATTCCAATTATTATCATATTTAATACATATATAATATACATTTGTGTTTTGCATATATTAATAATTCAGTAAGCCTGAAACAACTTCAGATATAAGCAAGCATCTCTTTTCCTTAAATCTATTTTTTTTTACGCTTTACTCAATGAAGCATTCTCAAGAATTATGTTAAAATAGGCTGTCATCAGAATGATAAGCATATTAAAATGAACTTAATTAAATTATATTTCAATTTGGTTTTAATTTGTTTTAGCAAGGAACAAATAATATTATAAATTAGTGAAGTGGTATCCTTAACACTTTCTCACACACTCCATCATACATGTAAACAACAGTAGTAAAAATATCTTTGCGGACGCCTTTCAACTA